>JAODJX010000007.1:7124185-7143153 GCA_026776945.1 Isichthys henryi
TAAAGAATAAACTCACTGCACTGCTGCGTTAAACATGTGCTCTCGGAACAGCAGCAATGCAGACGTTTGGGAATCTTGTACTTAGTGTACGCTTGTTACCGTAACCGCAAGGAACTGATATATTAAATGTTTATTTGATAATTCCACCACTGCCTGAATGATAAACAATGTAGAGTTATAGCTTCTATGCACCCTAAATGTTCCTTTATTTTCTAGATGGCTTATATTCATATTTAGATTTATGTCCCGCCCCGGTCACCCCACTGAAAATTTCCTGGCTCCGCCACTGGGTTGGATGGATGGATGGATATTTTAGGTGTTCAAATATGGTCATATTCTTGTGTTCAGCTTTCAAAACTGTCCCTCTTGACTATATGTTTCATTGCATTTAAGATCTTAGATTGTCTGGAGAAACAAAGACATTAACCATGCAAGACAAATAGCCACCTGTTTGTTGGCTTGAGCACCTCGTCACAGGAACCTTCACCCACTTACCCAGGTGAATCCAAGGCAGTTGATGGCATCTGCCAGCATGTCTCCCAGGAGAGAGGGCCAGGAGCTGAGAGCAGGGAAGTAGGCATGCATGTATGGGCTCTGCCAGTGTACCACCTGGGGCATGGTGAGACACAGCCCTGCTGTCACTCTCCTGTACTAGATCACAGTAGCCTGAATAATCACCATCCATTAAATCCAACTCAGGTACTCCAGCTTGCTTAGGTACCAGCATCAACTACAACCATATCAGACCTTCCAGAAACCAACCAACTCCATACATTACAACTAACTCAGATGCTTGAGGTTCACAACCTTAGCATTAAGGAACCTACAAAGCTGGTACCATATTTATAAGAGAAATACTTCAGAATTATAATATAATATAATTTTCATTTCCAATACACCAGAAAACGGAACCATCTAGGGGTGCTTTTCCACCGCACCAGGTACCGTACTTTGTGCAGTGGAAAAGCGCCCTAGGAAGCCTCCACCAACTTTAATTGAACATCCATCATGACTGAGTTTCACATTTCAGATCTTTTTTCACTGATAGCAATTTAATTTCTTCCAGAATGGTCCCTGTAGCTCTCCAGAGCAGTGTTTCCCAACCCGATCAGCGGGGACCTCCAAACAGTCCACATTTTTGGGAGTTGTCAGGGAGCAAAAATGTGAGCTGTCTGGTCGGGAGCTGGGAGGGAGCAAAAACATCGGCTGTCTGGAGCTCCCCGAGGACCAGGCTGGGAATCACTGATCTAGACCTATACAATAAAATGAATTTTCCAAGAGCATGATTACAGAGGAATATTGTGAAAAACGTACCCCAGGCATTATTATTTTTTCAATGTCATGAAAGATTTCCTCCCAGTTTTCTGGTTCTATGGGAGCATTTTCTGGAAGGAGGCTGCGCATGTAACCCGGCTGGACGTCAGGGCTGACCCGCCTCAGCCTGATCTGGGTCAGGTATTCCGTGATATAGTCTATGAGCTCTTTGCCTTGAGTGCAGAAAACAGTTAAGTTACAATTATCAGTTATTCTGGGGACATGATAATATAACACAAATTCCTCTATGATGAGTGCGACAGACAATTACTTCAAAATTTTTGAATGAGTGCCTTCAAGTCCCACGTTATGCATTAAGTTTCCCACTGTCTGGTATTTTAATTTCACATTTAAAAAAAATATTTATCAGAGATACATGTACTGTAGCACGGAGACAAGAACAAGAAGAAAATAAATGACACATCTCTTACCTCTGCGATTGTACTCTGCAGCCTGCATCCTCAAGAGTCCACTCTAAAATCAGACACGATGTACTACAGGCAAGGACTTTCCTGGGTGGCCAGTGTTTTTCTCTTTTTTTGCGAAGGACACACAGGTTTTTATAGGTCCACTTACAGGTGCACACCCAAATGGTGACGTCATTATCATTACAGACAATCCTATCAATGGCCCACAGAAAGGGACTTGGGAGATATGAGAGGTAAATTTGAAAAAGCACATGCGTCATTTTTGGATTGACATGACTCAGATTATGTAAACATTTCTTTTACCCATAATCCTACCCTTCCCATATTTTTCAGGAAGATTAATCCAGAAATACACCAGTACCCGCCGTTTCTTTGGTCTATATATTTTAATCACAATTACCCATTGATATCCATCCAATGCCTAGCATGTGGCTTCGGGATGCTTATTTATACTGTATATTACTATGCTTGGGACTGGTCCTTAAACAGGTTGTACATAACTGAAGATGCACTGGTGTTTGATTTATTAGTGTTGGACTGATTTGACCAGTTGCAGAATCTCTCGAACCTCCATTTTGTTACTTCCTTTAGTTCAATTGTTGACTCCGTAACAAAAAAGTACAGTTTTGTGAATCTAGATCTTCATGACTAGATCAGGCCGCTCTTTAAGTAGGCAGCAATCACTAAATCAATTACGGTTCACCGGTTTTATAATGCAACAAAAGTACTGCTCATGTTGCATCATTTTGCCTTTATATCGCACTGAGTCTTCACAATATTTTGCCTACATTTCTTCTTTATTTGGTTCCAATTTAAAATTCTTACAGCACGTTTTAATCTTATGGTGTATTTGTGGTGCACACAGCACATCCTGTGCACCAATGAAAATTGGATTCTAGGTAATCAACAAATATTTGAAATATATTGGCTATTGGTTAATTATTGGTGGTGAGTACGTACTTAGGCACATGGGATATGCAATATTTACTTAAAAGAAAAAATGACATGGTGATCACTACAGAGGGCCGGCAGAGCATGGGAAAATTCACATATGGACCCACTTACCTCAGAGACATAGGTGACATAATGAATTCCGGTTTGACTCACCAAGCTGCCTACTGCAGTTTGTATTTCCACTAGAGCTTAGTGGTCTTGGGCGTCTTCATTGCAAACCGTGACTGAAATGCAGCCTCGTTGGTGGTTATAACAAAGAAAAAATGGGGAATTGTCAGCAGCTGACAGTAACTGTCAAAAACACAAAGCCAAACTACGAGAAGGTCTGGCGTCATCAGCTCTGAATGAGCATTCAGATACACGACAAGCATGTTTTGCCTTTAAGATCTAAAATGAGGAGACATGTATGTGTAATGCAATTTGCCACTATATTTTTCATTTAAAATGCACAGGAAATTGAAAAAGTTGTCTGATAACGGTTCACACTGAAGATGAAATCTTTCTTTCTTTCTTTTATAAATGGCTGCAGTTACAGGAAACACAAATCCCATGCATCCGAACAGAAGACTTAGTGTGGATATGAGATTTAGTACAAATGGTTGATGGTTTCTGTAGTTCTAAAATCACAACATATAAATCACAACATACATAAAAAAAACACATATAAAAATGTATGCATCAATGTAAGATTGAATTTTTACCAGGGCAACATAAAAGAATTCCATTCTCCCGTAAAGTGTTAAAGAAGGAATAACTAAATATATAAAAGGTATACATTTCAAAATATTTGTTTTGGGAAAGGGGGAAACTTCTGAAATTAAAGATTTTCATTTTATGGATAAAATATGTACATTTAAATCTATCCTTCAATTGTTTCCTTCATTTTAAATGCTAAAAAATATTTTATTTAAAAAAAATGAACAGTGAAGTAACTGTTTCCACCTTCCTGTGTATCTAATCAACTAGGGATTTGGTTAGTGGAGACCACACTCCAAAAGAGACTGCCAGAACGGTGACCCTGGTAACAGTTGCCACGACATTCATAACAGAATTCCTTTTCCCGGATTATCCTGTTGTCTTTTACTTTTCAAGCTGAGGGAACCTTTTCTTGTAGTGTGCATATTGTCAGCCAGCTTACAGACTCATTACTGAGCTTACAGACTCATTACTGCCCACTGTTTCACAATTTATACAGCTTTGACCTAAAAACAATGCAGGGGGAAAAAAAAAATAAAAAAATCACACGTGTTTTCAGAAAAAGCACAGGTGAACAAAGTCAGCTTCAACCAAGTCGACCCGGAGCACAGAGGCTAAACCTGCCGCATCACCTGTGTTACAAAACATATTCAAAAATAACCGTCCACTAAAAAGAGCAGGGAGGCAATCCGTTAAAGTCAGTCCGTCTTTTTCTTTTTTTAAACAAACGGACGCCGGTAAGAGCTCAGGAGCCCATCAAAGCACCTTCGGCTAACGTGGGTCTTGGAACCGTCGGTCGCACAGCTGGCGAATCGCTGGGCAAGCAGGGCAAGGCCCTCGTCCCTATCGCCTAACGTAACAGACAGTTTTAGTGTTGTTCCTCCAGCACACTCCGTAGACAGAGCTGAAGAGCGACGGCAGCTTCTCCCGCTGGCTGAGCGTGTCCCTCGTGGGGTTGGGGCGGCTCATGCGGCCTTCTTGCTGCTCTGGTGACGGGTGATGGCTTCCAGCTTCTGTCTGTACGCCTCGGCCTCCTGCTCCTTCTTCAGAAGCTGCTGCCGATATTTCTGTGCTTCCCGATTGGCCTCCTCTAACTGTTTTTGCAAGGTTTCCTTCTCCTGGAAAAACAATTTTCATTTTCGAGAGGGAGGGAAACAACTTGAGTCTAACAGAAATGACTTTCATTCTTAAAAAAAATATCTCACAACACAATTGTGGGCAACCTTATACTTCAAAAGACATCGTTGCTCACGGGTTCAGAGAAGCAGGCACCTTGGTTGACATGTACGACTCGCCACAAACATGGACCTTCAAAGTCGGCAATGGCTTTTCACTGCTCTATGCAAATGGCAAAACTTACTAAAGCTTCATCAACAAAATCAGGAATTATCCAGTCCAGATATATGCAATAGAAAATGCTCATCAATGCAATTTTAATTCATCCTTTATCTGAAAATACAGACAATGCCTCTGGGACAACCCATACTGCAGATAAAAAAGGCTTCTGCCGCACGATTTGTCAACAAAGTAGCTAAAACTTTATCGCGCATAAATATTTACATTTTTGCTATTGTTTATTTTTACACAGATGAAAGCCCTGTTTTGGTCTTCTTCTCTCTCTGACCATTAAAATTCAGAATAAATATCACACTGACAAACATCATTTCTACACATTCATCTGCTGTTTGCTGTGGAAAAACCAGGCAGCTGTTCGTTGGTGTTCTCCCTCAGAGTTAATTGTTTGCAAACAGATCGCACTATGAAATCAGGATCGAAAGGAGGAAGGTTCAACAGCTCTGAGAACGAACAAGGTTTGCTCATTACTTGTACCATTTGCTCAGCTGCTCTCCTTAAAATAATGTATTTTACAGCCAGTTTTGATTTGGCTGACAAACATTCCTTATGTTTCAAATGTCCCCTACTCAATAGCAATCACGTTCTTTCAGGTAACAGAAAATGAGCAAGGAAGGGGAAAAAAATTGAGAAAAGAACATATTCAGCAATTGTTTTATTGACATTTTATTTGCAAAATATACCGCTCATCTTGCAATAGCTATTTAATGTCTCTGACATCAGGACAGATTTTTTTTACAATGTTAATGTATTCTTTAAATACTGATATCAAAGTAAAAAAATAGATACATTTTTACACCTTCTCCGTCACTTTTCCCCTCCTTTGCATTCTGAAGAACATTCCTTTATTTCCTCAATTATACAACCACTGCCTCCATTATATTATCTGGGGTGTTCATATTGTACCTAAAATGACAAAACCAAAATGTTAAAATGTTAAGCTCAGCGCACACCAGTGTTCAGGCCTATCTGACATGAACACTGGTCATGTTTTTTAAAGCACACTAAGAGCATGTTAGCCATTTGCCTTCCTTCCATGTCTTTCTGGCTCCCACATGTACTCAAGACCCATTTCAGAAGCTGAACACTATTCGCGCAAAAAGCAGCCACTTCTGTACACATCACAGGAAATTTGAGAGAAACGCAAGGTTCTGACAAGCGATCCAGCTCAATCATCAATAAACAGCTAGCCACTGATGATGCGGAACAGAAGTTAGGCCTATTTTCAGCTTACCTCGATTTCGGGGCTCTCTATGTGGTTCTCAATGATCTCTATGCGCTGCCGTTTGACTGACGGCTCTTCGCTGATCACGGTCTCCTCGGCCATGTCCGTGGCTGGCACTGTGAGAACTGAACACATCTGGCATTAGAAACAGCAGATCGATCTGCATGCTGCCCCACTACTACCATTTGCCATCATAAAATGTTAACTAATTCACGGCACATTTAAAACTTTCCGATAAAGAGTAGCACCAAATGCCATCATCAGTTTAGTTAGCAGTGATTCATAAACCCAATATTAAACATATCGTGAATATACTGACAGCATAAAAAATTATATATATTTTAATTATATCAATATAAAATGTATTTCATCGTGTGGGTTTTTAAAGAATGCACAAAAACAAATCTATTTGCACTGCCATGTTTTCATAGACTAATAACTACCATTGCGTCTGATTGGAAGGACATTCAATTGAATTCTATCACTTCAGCATATCATATGTCAGTCTTTTTAAAAGTGTTTGTTTGACACAAGGGGGAAAAAAATCACAAGGATGATTCAATTCCTTTTTTAATTAAAAGATTTACCTTGTTGGCCATCAGGCATTGTCACTATTATGGGCTGGCCAATCCCACTGGCCGTCTGCAGGTTGCCAAGCTGGATGCCATCTGTTACTATGGTGATGACCTGCTGACCCCCTGAGCTGACTACCTGCTGAATGGCACCGTCCACAGAGTCGGCAGTCACCACCTCTTCTGTCGCGACGACTGGAAAAGAAGAGAGCTTCACAGGAAGTGTACGCTGGCTCCCTAACAAACTGACAGACTTGTCTGCAGAAGTCGCGGAACATAGAAATCCTTACTCAGATATACATGCTAGCTAAAATTTTTACCAAAGAAAAACAGAAGAACTTGATGGAATATGAAGAAAAAAAAATGTAAAAAGATTTTGCACGTTTTTCAAATCCAAATACTATTTTCTTTATTTCAGCAGACAATGTTCACTGAAATGAGTCACTGTAAAATTACCAGTAATAATGCTGCAAGTCTATGATCAAACATAGGTCTGAAACATGCAATGGCATTAGAACATCCCCGAATATGCCAGGGATATCGTGCTTTGATGAAACTAAAAGCTCTCAAGTATAATTTGCCACAGAGCAACGTAAAAGCAAATCCAGTCTATTCTCCACATGGAAACCTGCCCTCTGGATAGCATTCAAAGTGAGTTTTATAGGCTGTTCTTTGCTTAGATCAATAGTGATAACGAAAAGGTCAAGGACCGCATAATGCAACGCTCGCAATCGTGCGGAGGGGGCTCCCCATCACCTCACTTAACCACAAACAGGGAAAATGCATTCATTCATGCTAATCCTAGTCTCCATTCAGAACAAACTCACAAAACCAGCCATATGGAAGTAAAAAAAAAAAAATTAAAAACCAACAACAAACAAGACAATGGACAACACCGGCCACCTTCATGTGAAAATCCCATCCCATCTCAGTCGATAAACAATATGTACGATTTTGTGATTTATCAATTAATTCATAACAAGCTGTTTCTGGCATATCGAGAAAATATTTTCGAAGGTTTACATCCCTTACTTCTTGCAGCAATACAAACACTACAGAACAGCATATACTCTACATTTGAGTTAAGCCCTCAACACCGAAATCAATTGAAAAATATACTGTCATTCAGCCCCTGATACCCTTACACGTGCCAATGCAAAAACTAAACGTCAATGAACAATCCGCCAAAAAATAATCAATAAATGAATGCAAACACAATGCAGTGGTAAGAAAACAATGCAAAAATAAGCTACGTTGTCTAAATTACGTTCTAAACAACTTAACAAAGAGTACCTTGTGTTTCGGATGAATTGGATAAAGGGGTGGATGCTTCCGCTAACGCGGCTAATGTAGCTAAAACTGATGTTGAGGAGTCGCCAAACTGTAACGTTGACAGACCCGCCTCATCTAAGAGAAAACGTGACATCAGTTAGTGAACATGTACGGTCACCTGTATCCTGACAGAGCATCTAGGCACACACACACAGATCGAGTGGACGTTAAGTCATGTTTACGATTCTTCGAAACCAGTAACAACCGGTTAAAAAACCTCAACAGAATAAGGCCACCTTATCACATGAAGACTGGCTGAGCCACAAATTCATGCCATACGGTCACTGCTTTTAGTGATTTTTCTCTCATTTCCGTTACATTCACGGCACTACTTTTATGCACATGCATGAAACATTTCCAAAGCTCGAATTTCTATTTTACTGCTAATTGTTCAGGGGACACTCCTCTAGGGATCCTTAACCCATCAACCTTAAAGACATACCTGCTGATTTAGAGGGATTCCCAGCAGAGACAAGGCCTGTCAGATTAACCACCCCTCCGGGTCCGATAATAAACTGTGGCGTCGTGGTGTGTATGGTCACAGTGTCTGGACTCTCTGGATTGGTGTTTATCTGGTTCTGCATAGACACCTAAGGAACAAATTACAAAATTTTTACTCTCGCTCTGTGCGAGTAACAGCCATCCACCTTTCACAGTTGTTTATCCAGTAGGGTCACAGTGTACCCTCAGCCTGTCCCAGGAAGCACAGGGCACAAGGCGGGGGGGGGGGACACTGGACAAAATGGCAGTTTTATTAATATCTAACCGGCTAATAAAAAGTGACTTCTACCTGGAGGATCTCCGCCAGCTCCTCGTTTCCGTTGTCGATGGCGATGTCCAGGGCGCTCTTGCTGAATTTGCTCTGCGCATGAACATCGGCACCGTACTTTATGAGGAGCTCGACGACGTCGCGATGGTTGTGCTCCGCGGCCCAATGGAGGGCTGTCATCTTCAGCATGTCCTTCGCGTTGACATCGGCGCCATGCTTGAAACCAGCCACAGGTCAGAGGCCGCTCGTGAGATAATGGGGGATACCCCTCGGGGGTGTTTTGACAAAGTCACATGGTGGCCCAGTGACTGGTTCATCATTGGTTGTCTTTAATGGACGGCAGCCACTGCGACATCAAAGTAGCAACCCCTATCCTACCCTGTCCCCCCGGCCTCCCCAATGCCTGCTCCCCAGAACATTTTTAGAGCAATAAATATATAAGGACAGACTTGGGATTTGAACAGAACCGGACATGGCGCTCAGCAGAGGCGGCTAATTCAGGTCCAGAAAGGAAAAATCCAGGCCCAGATTTTGTTTCAACAAACCAGTCGAGTATAGAGTTACAGTGACAGATTAATCAACCGGTTGGTTGAAATAAAATCATGGCCCGGATTTTTATTTTCTGGACCGGGACTACCCACCTTTGTGGCTCAGGCTGCAGGGCCAGCCGTCATGGCCGGCCGGGTCCACACACCACAATGGGAAACCCCAATCAAAAGCCCTTGCTAGTCAAAGTTAGTTCAGCCTTACCTTCAGCAGCACCTCCACGATGCGCGCATGGCCCTCTGACGCCGCCATGTGGAGGGGCGTCCGGTCCACCTTGGTCCTGGCATCCCGGCTGACGCCCGCCCGCAGCAGGACCTCTGTGGTGGAGTAATGGCCGTACTGAGCAGAGAGGTGCAGGGGGGAAGTTCCCAGCTACAGGGAGGAGATGGTACAATGAGAATGAGCCCACAAACATGTCGGTAAGCAGGGCAGGATGCCATCGTTAACGAGGCTCTATGCACCACTACATAGAATATGATGCTGCATCATGGGCACCACTCAACTCTAGTATAGAAATTTTAATACATTAATAAAGCACTTCTGCTACACTAGCAAAAATAAGCCTTTTCCTTCAATGGATATGGGTACCGTCAACATCCAGCCATACTCACCCAGTCTGTCGTGAAGGGGGCTCCGTTGGCCATCAAAATACGGACCTCGTCATCCTGACCCGATCGGGCAGCTTCTAGAAGCTTTTTCCCCAAATCCACCAGGGACATCTAGTGTTGATAAAGGCACACTTTGTCAGGCACTGAATCAGTCTATAGCTGCAAGTTAAACAGTATGATACCATATTGCTCAAGGCATACAATGTATGTATATTTTGATCCATAAACACTCAATATAAATTCAATAAAAAAATGCTACTGAACACAATTAATAAATGTAATGTAAGTTAACTGTAAGACTTAATGTAGCTTCTAATTAAGGGAATATATTTTTTGTCCAGTTGTGCGTGGCAGGACTGACATTTAAAAGTTAAATTTCCATCTATCCATCCAACTTCCAACTGCTCATCCAGGTCAGTGTTGCAGGGTGGGGCTGGGGGGGGGGTGTTTGCTGGAATTAAGGCATTAATGTATGGAGTTTTGGGGCCCTTTCCTGATGCTTATAACGGGACACGGTTTGGATTGGGCTTCTGTATACTAACCAAGGCTGACATTTGGGACCAAGGGGAGACAGTCCTGGGTTGTCTTAAACAAATAATTTTGTATTTTTGAATTCTAAGTGGTTCTTTTTCCAACTGTACATTTAAAAAATACAATTTTTTAGTGGTATCATTAAAAGCTAAGAAATGTGCTTTAAAATAAAATGCTGTACTACATTGAAACACTGATGTAGTAAACTTTCTGCATAATCTAGCTTTTTGGAAGATGCTTCACTAATACTGTTGTTCATTACTGTCACCTTCTGATTTTTTCCATGGCGAATCAAACTCAGATTCTTCCTGTACGCATAGGAAGTGTAAATCTAAATACTAATATACACTTCTTCAGAAAACTGAAGACCCTCTTGTCTAATGCCTAAATAATTAAGGAACGGCTTTGGCTCTTTAAAATGACAGCTTTTCTGAGCAACGAAAATAATAGTATTTAGTTTAGATTAATATCTGACAAAATATTTTCCCTGCAATAACATGTAAGAAAGCATCATAAAATGTACCATTCGATGTAAGTGATCTGGATTTTTCTGAATTGACACAAAAATGCTGTTTAAATAGACATTCATCCATTGAACATGATTCATTGCACTACAGTCGTTACTGCAGAACAAGTGGGACTCACACCCAGTCAATGCGGTCAACAGCCACGGAAACCCATCGGGTGGTTTTAGATTCATTTTTAAAAAATGTACAGAAGACGTTTTGGCATGTTCCTTAATATTAACTTGGATTCATGATAAGCATGCCTTATAAGTTAATTCAGATTTATTCGGGGGGGGGGGATTTCGCAGGGAAAGGGGCGCGAAGGAGTAAGCATGACCAAAATCGGGTAAATGAAATGACCGTGATAAATAAACCAGCCCGGATCCAGGTCCGCTCAATACCACGAGCGGCGGCGGGACCAGGCGGGACCACTTCCCCGCTTTTAAGAGCGACGGGCTCGCGGCACCCCCCGCTTCACTACAGGCCACCATTTTCTACCACAACAACAACATGAATGCAGGCCCCCCTCCCCCCATTCCTTAAACAAATCCAGGAACAAAATGCAATCTCGCGAAAACGTTTTAAACACCGTTAAACGCCGGTAACTCCGGAAACCTCGCAAGTTAATGCAATAAACAGGAAATCGGTCGGATGATCGGGGTTCCGGGGGAAGTGGAATTATTTTTGTACCAGCAAAAGAGATCAACTTCCACATCCGGTGGAGCCGCATAAAATACCCCGACACTGACCTGGAAAAGCTTCGTTAATGTCTGACATGTTGAGTGCAGACCTGTCCTAGCCTTACCTTTTTCCGGGGTGGGTAAAGCAGGCGTGCAGGGCGGCAGACCGCTGGCGGCTCGTAGGCACACGGGGGGTAATTCTTTAATGCCGTCTCTTCGACGCTCAATTTTTTTTTTTACTCAAAGAAAAGTCCCCGTATCCTGCGCGGATGTATACAAATCTGACAGGGTCACTATTTCCACCACTTCGGCGCGGCAGTCGGAGTTGGGTCGCCGTGGCCTTGACGGGTAGCCTAGTGCCACTTCGTCTGCGGTGGTGCAGTTTAACATTGGATGGCAATGTGCGGTAGTTTTATGGTTCTTTCGTAGCGTGGTAACAAAGGAGACCATGTTGAAATAAGTATGCAGGCGGAGTGATACACGGCAACCATTTTGTGCATGCGCTCTATGGGAGTGTAGGCAAACCGCATTGCTGAGGGGTCCAGTCGCTCTGCCAGATGGTTAGCTATTCAAAACCCCATTGCCCCCCCCCCAACAAAAAATAAATAAAAATTTAGTTCGAGTCTGCTCTTCATATAGCATTGGTATTGAATATTTTTAATCAGTAAACTGGCAAAATAATGCAGGTGTTATAACAACACACGGAGAACATATATATTGAGAATTAAACCACATATATACATTTTCTAGCAGTTTTCAAAAGTCATAGAACACTTACAAATTAACGTGTATATAAAGTGACCTGGAAGCGCAGCAAACTTTCTGCGTTTTCTGACAGCTCGCTGATAAAGTTGGCACGTTTTGAATATGACGTCACGTCTCGTGCTTTTGGGGGCTCTTCCGGGAATCAGATGTTCGGGGAGGGGGGAACCAAAACAAACCATATATTCGCTGCTAGTGACATAACGTATGTATTCCGTTCCTTTGAAATATTCCTGGAATGAACTGAGCTGATATGATGGAGCGCGCAGTTTATATTTTGGAGCATTGCTAATGCATGTTTTACAGCAGTTACGGTTCTTCTTTGCATAAGCTAGCCTAGGTCGTAGCTGTGGTGTTTCCTGGATCAGTGCTCACTGGGGAGTGATCACCCAAAGTTTACTGGGCTAAGCGTCTTGTCCTTAACGGTGGGTTAAACTAACTATATTTCGGTGCAGTTTTTCTTGTAGTAGGGCCCTTGGGTACTTACTGTCGACATATTGTAGGCCGTCCGGTTACGTTAGTTTAGCGACACCAGTACTGCGCAGTGCTGTTTTTGACCAGTGGACTTGCTGTTAAGCGTTACCCTCAGATGTCGTTAGATTAATTAAATGAGATGTTAAAATAGCGATTTAGCGTAAAGGTTTTCGTTAATTATGCAATGTAAATTAGTAGTTTCTAAGACTGACAGTATATTAAAAGTGGTATATTAAAAGCAACAGTTACCTAGTGTGTCGGCTAATACTTTACCTATTTAGATTTTAGCTTTGGGAAATTTACTTCCGAGCTCGGTACGGTGACGGTAGAAGTGAAACTTGGCAGATATTGTCAGTGACGGATAACTTATTTACATGAGGAAGTAAGGCTGTTGGTTTTATGAATTCGCTTTGTTTTTCCAAATATATTATGCAAATATGCCAGATGTTAAAACTTGCATCTAGAATTAATATATACCACAACGAAAGCCGAATTAAATAAATGTCATTTTTATGTTTGTTTTCGTACAGGTTAGCATTTACCTAAAACGAGCATGTGAAAATACCTGTCCAAGGTCACTAGTAAACCCGCTAAGATGCCGGCTGTAACATCTGGGGTGAAGGACTTGTATCTGTCGACCTCGTTGGGAGAACTTAACAAGAAAGCAGAAATCAAGCCTGAAAAATCGAGTACGCGGAGGTAAGGTGTTTTAATGTAATGTATTAATATTATGGCTTCACTTGTATAATTTTGCATATCTCCATTACTCGCAAATTATTCTGTACAAAAGTTTTCCGAACAAGATACGATCCGTCCGCTGGCGTACTTTACACTGGCTGTATTGAATTTCACGGTGTTCAACACAGTTAAGGGGCTGTTTGGTTGATGTGTTTTTATTTTTCTAACTTTTTTGGCTCTATTGCGGCTCTGTTCCAGCTATGTCCAGAGTGCCTGTAAAATATTTAAAGCGGCGGAGGAGTATCGCCTGGACAGAGATGAGGAAAAGGCCTATGTGATGTACATGAAGTATCTCACCGTCTATGATCTCATCAGAAAAAGGCCCGATTTCCGGCAGCAGAAGGTGACGTCCGACTACACGTGGCTATGATATATTTACAACCGACGTAGGGAAACTAGCCATGTGACCTACAAACCGTAAAACAAATACAAGTAAAATATTTCCATCTGAAGAGCAGTTTTAATGTCTGTTAATATAAAGTCAGTTCTGTCTAATGGGCATAAAGGAATTGATTCTGTTCTGTTGTCAATCAGTGACGAATAAATACATTTTCTTTTTCCCCCCAAAGGATTATTACCTTTCGTTGCTTGGTCCAAATAGCTTCAAAAAAGCCATAGAGGAGGCAGAAAGGCTGTCTGAGAGCCTTAAGCTGAGGTTAGACCTTGTACTATTACAACTATATATAATGCTATTCAGGTACATGATCCTGAAAATCAATGCTAAATGGCATCTTCCCAAGTAACATGAAATGTCATTTTGGGTAATAATCCCTGAGGTCTGAATCTAAAGACCTTGTATTTTTTTGTGAAACACCTAAAAGCAATTGTATAGTAATGGTTGCTGGGGTGTTTGACAACTTTGCCGTACCTTTTTTAATAACTGTGTCCCTCACGGAAAAGGTATGAGGAGGCCGAGGTACGGAAAAAACTAGAGGAGAAGGAAAAACAAGACGACGTCAAGAAGAAAGAGGAAAGCTCAGAAAAGGCGAGAAGAAAGGGCACTTTGGATAAGGCATCGGATGCCAAGAAGGATAATGTAAGTGTCCTGTACTGCTCAGCCATGCCCGATAGATATTTACAATGACAACCAGCTTGAATAAATGTGTTTGTACAGTCAAGCCTTCGTATCCATGGGTGATGGTGTCCAGGACCCCCTTTGGATACAAAAATCTGTGGATGCTCAAGTCCCTTATATACATTGGTGTCATATTTGCATATAACCTACACATATCCTCCTGTGTGCTTTAAATAATCTCTAGATTACTTCTAATTGGAACTTTCTCAATTTTTTTCCCCCCCAAATATTTTCAGTCCAGCTTGCTTGAATCTGCAGATGTGTAACCCGGCAAATTGTTATCGACACAAACGTAACAAAATATTATAACAAAATATGCTGTTATGTTTTTAATATGGTTTAATGCTGTGTTTCGTCATGTCGTTCTGTGCTATAGATCAGGGGGGACCAGAAGGACCGGAAGAATGAAACCCCAAAAGGTTAGGATGCTGCTCCATAATGTGTTTAATCCCCCTGGCCAACAGAACTCAGATGACCTCACCTGTTCACCCCCCCCAACAGGAAGTGCCCTCCAGGGTGGAATCAGTGCCCAGCAGCTCTTCCAAATGACAAAGGATAACACCATGAGTGTCATCATCATGGATGCCAGGAGCTGCAGGGATTTTGAGGAATCGCACATCCAGCTTCCAACGCAAACCTGCATCAGCGTTCCAGAGGAGGCCGTGCTCCCAGGGTAAGGGCAGGGCCTCAGGAAGTGGCTGGAGTGCCTTTCAGAGCCATGCAGTGCCGAATCCTGTCTTTTTGGGTTAATTCCTGTGTTGGCTAGATAAATAAAACTTGCAACGTGATCATTCTGGCACGGAGGTTGGCGTTGTTGCTTCCCAGCTCCAGGAATTCTGAATCCCAGCACAGGTGTGCCTTGTATTCCCCCCAACCCCCAGAACAGTATAGGCAAAAGATGGTTGGACATGTGGAATTATGGTTATATGTAGCACAACAGTAGGACTGCACTCAAATGTGCCGGCGCCCTTTTCCCCAGAATCACTGTTGATCAGATCGCAGTCAAACTCCCAGAGAGGTCTAAGGAGCAGTGGAGCCACCGAGGCATTACGGACTACGTCGTCCTGCTGGACTGGTTCAGCTCAGTGACAGATCTCAGGCTGGGCACCACCCTGCAGAGCCTGAAGGATGCCCTTTATAAGGTGAGAAGTAGCCCTGTGCCAGTCATCCGAAGGGGAGGGGGGCTGCCGTGAGAGGCCGCACGGTGTGGAAGCTGACCGCCCGCCGTCTCTGCCTTCCCCAGTGGGACAGCAAGACCTTCCTCCGCAGTGAGCCACTGGTTCTGGAGGGGGGGTACGAGAACTGGCTGCTCTTCTACCCAATGTACACATCCAACGCCAAAGTAAAACCACCCAGAGCAGAGACCCGGGGTGACGTCATCCCAAGATGTAAGTGTGTTTGTCTGTCTCCAAGCAGCGATTCACGTCAACCTCGAGCATGAGCCACGTAATACATGAGCACTGTATTTATATTATTACATTTACCAGCTTTTACCGTTTATTTGTGTTATCTCTGTTGATGTCAGTGAACTTCAGCTACCCATCCCTGGAGGAGCCCAAACCGCCAACTCCACCTGAACCAGAACCGGAACCGGCGCCCCCTGTGGAGATAAATGGGAATTCGGCTGCGCATGAAACGACGCAGGTGATGGAGGATGCGCCCGAGACACCAAAGGTGGTAACTGCATCCCTCCCATCTGAAGTTCCATCAAGCCAGGCGGTGGAGAGCCATCCGGCAGGTCCCACCAAGGTCATTCCGAAGGTTCGTGCTGTTAGCATGTACGCTTAGCACCATGTCTCCTCTTCCTTTTCTGGTTTTAACTCTGTCCCTCTTCCTCCAGTTTGACCGCGCCAAAAAGCCTTCGGTGAAGGTGTCCGACGGCGCCAGGCCAAACGACGAGCTTCCTGCATCCCAGAGGCCGGCTGGCGATGGCCCCGTCATCCCTGACCGTTCGATCAAGCCCGCCTTTGATCCCAGGGGCTCCTTGAGCGAGGAGGAGCGGAGCCGCATTCACGCGGAAACCTTTCTCCTAATGGAGAAGGCGAAGCAGGAGCAGCGGAGGCGGGAGCGGCAGGCGAGGGAGGAGCAAGAGGAGGAGGAGAGACAGAGGCAGCAACGGGCCAAGGAAGAGAAGGAGCGGCAGGAGCAAGTGGCCAGGGAGGAACGGCAGCGAGAGGAAGAGGAGAGGGAGAAAGAGAGGCAGCAGGCAGAGAAGGAGGTGGAGGAGGAGGAGGAGGAGGAGCAGAGTGGGAAGGATGGGGAGGGAAAAGAGCAGCCTGGGCAAAAGGACCAAAGCAGTGGGATGCCAGACCGAGACCCAGGAGGTACAGCGGCCTCCAGCGGCACTGCACCTGGATCCAAGGTTTGTCCTGCTGCTACATGACCAGCCGGATCAGGTTTCAACAGCCTCTGCTTAGAATGTCAGTCAAAACTAAGACGGGTTTGTGGCAAAGCCCCGTGAACAGACACATGTAAGGAGGAAGGTGTGCTTAACTGAAATGTCAGAGAGGAGTTGGGAGGATGTGGGAAGGACAGGGCTAGCAGTGATGTCACACATGGAAATTGTTATAATTTCACAAGTCCCCCAGAGTTTCAGTTACAATTACAAAAGCGGATGAACAGCACATTGGTCATATTTACACAGGCTAAATAGTAATTAAACTGCCCTAATGGGGGTATTTCCCAGCAGGACCCAGTGCCCAGGACCAGAAATGCAGAGATGGGAAGGGCTGTCCCCGGACTGCCAGCAGGCTGGATGAGGGTAAAGCCAAGAATTGTTGCAGTTGGCCGTGTCTTTGCTCCAGATGTTTGATTTTCTGTCTGTCTGCACATGTTCCTATCATTTTCCAATTGAAGAACTGTTTATTCCCACCAGTTTCTAGACACTGTGACTGGCACATACCGGTACTACCATTCCCCCACCAACACAGTGCACCTGTACCCGCCTGAGGTGGGTGTGGAACATACACCCCCAGCCACGCCCCCAGCCACGCCCCCGACGCCCAAACAGAAGCAGGTGGCGCAGGAGCCTGAGCGGGAGTGGTCCAAGTTGAAGCGCTCCTACTCCTCCCCAGACCTCGTACAGGACGTGCAGAAGGAGGGTCAGAAGAAGCCTGCAGCCACGCCCACTGTGAACCGCGATACGAAGTATGCACCCGTAAGCTCGGTGTCCTTTCTGATGGCCTCCAGTCTGCTCCGGTGGTTCAGGGACGTTGCTGTCGTGTGGTTGCAGTACTCATGGCCTCAGGAATGCAAATACATGAGAGAGGCAAAAAATTGGCTCCCGTAATTCTGTTTATCAGTATGGCTTGAAAGGTGAAGGGGAAGGACTCTCACTTCCATGTTCTCTGCTTCAGGCCAGTCAGCATCACGGCTTACGCCAAAGCTGAGATCTCACGGCCATCGGCAGCCAAGATCATGAATCTCAACCCTGTGTTTGGCGGGCTTGGGCCGTCTCTAACAGGCCTGCGCAACTTGGGCAACACCTGCTACATGAACTCCATCCTGCAGTGTCTGTGCCACACAACAACCATGGCCAACTACTTCAACAAGGACTACTACCAGGAAGACATCAACAGGTGCGGTTCAAGCAAGATCAGGCCTCCTTTCTACCTCCTCCATCCTCGACCCCCCCCCCCCCCCATTCTACCTCGGAGCAATTAACGAATCTTGTGTTTCTCTGCGGTGCAGAGCCAACATCCTGGGGCACAAGGGCGAGGTAGTGGAGGAGTTTGGCGTCATCATGAAGGCCCTCTGGTCTGGCCAGTACAAGTTCATTAGCCCCCGCGACTTCAAGGTCACCATCGGCAAGATCAATGACCAGTTTGCCGGCTACGACCAGCAGGACTCCCAGGAGTTGCTGCTTTTCCTTATGGACGGCTTGCACGAGGACCTCAATAAAGTGAGTCACGCACCTGCTGTAAGAACACATACCTCGACTTACTGGGCTAAAGTCACTGAAAAACAATAAAACTCCACTTGTGCACCGAGGGGGTGATCAGCCTCCAGGGTTAACGCTCCACCCTCCCCTCCCCAGTGTTGTAGATAATCAGACACACAGGTTAAGGTATTTCTCAGACGTGAGATACATATGGTTTGTTCATCGCCGCCCCAGACGCTTATCTCATTAGCGCAGTAACTCAGAACATATTTCATGGATCTTGTTCAAACTTCGTAGGCAAATTGTATGAGTGAAGCAATTAAATTTGTAAAATACTGAAATTGACACAGTGCTGCTTAGTGGCAGATAAAGGAAAGGTGACCGCAGAAGACACTTGACCTTTAGAACATAACAAAAGTATATTTATGGATTTTATTACCACTTCAGATCAAGTGCGGCTCACAAGACCCCTCATGAAGAGAAATATATTGGATCCACGTTTTCCCTTGCCCGGACGCGGGTTAC
>JAODJX010000007.1:7157667-7168314 GCA_026776945.1 Isichthys henryi
GGCCTCCCTGCTGAGACTGCTGCCCCCGCGACCCGACCTCGGATTAAGCGGGAGATGATGGATGGATGGATGGACAAAGCGACTTTCATTCAAATACGCCGACAGGAAACGTGAGCATGGGGTCACACGGGGTCACACAGGGCGTGTTGCCACGACCCTTACTGGGGTCCTGATAGGCGAGCTGAAGCTTACCAACACTGAGGAGGCCCTCAGGTCCTCGTGGAAGATATCTTCAGCGGAAACCCGACTGCCTTCCTTCCTGTTCTGTGCTGAACCTGCGTGCAGCAGACAAAAATAAGCCACATCCCTGATGCAATTCCTGTCATGCACACTCTTGGGCTTCCAACTGAAGAGGACACTAATGAGTCGCACAAACCCATTTCAGGACGGAGAGATTCAGGACTCCTATCAAACTCTGTGAATCCAGCATAGGAATTCACGGTCCTCATCTGACCTTCTAGTTGACCCTAAAGGACGGAAAAATACATAAAACGATGTGCCTCACCTCCTCCTTCAGGATTTAAGAGATTTCAAAATTCAACTGTGTGTGTGTGTGTGTATATATATATATATATATATATATATATATGAAAATCATTACAAAATAAAGCTGACCATTTCATTGATCCTCTTGTATGGACTGAGTTGCCTATTTCCAGCAATGACATCTTTGGAGAATGATCTCTGAGGCTCCAAGTTATCTTTGTGACCTTGGCCGTCAAGAGAGACAAGTCAGTGGTACTGCCAGAGAGCGGGTCAAGGCACCAGCTGATCAGAATGGACAAAATATTTTTAAAAAACAAAATGGAATCGAATAAGAGCAGAGGGTACAACACGGTGACAGACCTCAGATCGGGATTTTGAACAATGCCAGTGGAATCAAACCGCCCACACCTGTCGTGTGTGAAACCCACCACCCTCTACATGTGTACATGTGAGATTTACTCAAAAAACAAAGCAGGGGGGAAGTCAGCCACTATCACCACATGTTTTTAAACACAGCACAGTCCTGACAAGTGGAAAAGGACGGGAAGGGACAGAGCAGATGGTTATATCACCAGGCTAAAATGCGTGCTGATCTGTAACCAGAATGGTTCCTCTCTGCTTTTCCCAGTTTGCCTGGGTGCTGACCTGCTATTCTTCACTCGAGCTCTCGGCCTGCTCTCCTTAAGATGTGCGGAAGTGCCAAACACAAACCTGTGAGCCAGCAGCTTCTCAGTCCAGCAACCCCTAACCAACCTCCCACCCAAAATTAACTGCTTATGTTCCTTTTCCAACCATCTAAACTAGATGGAAAACTGATGAAGCCAAATAAACTGCTGCAGCAAAGTCTTCCCACACAGGAAGTTCACCAGGAAGTGAGTTTGACACCCCCACCCGAAACAATTCCTCTGGATCTGGACATTCGGCCGTTCATACACGCTACAACTGCTCCCAAACATTTACTGGCATATTCAAAACAATAAAATAATAAAAAAAAAGATTATGCCCCCCTTTATCAATGTGTTAAGTTTTTCCATTTTCAAATGGGGCTGCACGTGTCAGTCCATAGTCATTACAAATTTACCCATGACTTACATTACAGGGCGTTGCGTGAAACATTGACTTTAAAAAAGAAAAATAAATGACATTAAATAGGAACAAAAGGAACATGTGATTAATCCCAGCACCCTCCACACAAAGCCAGACAGCTTGAGCAAACAGTTTGTGATGCAAGGCAGGAGGAGTAGAGGAGGTGGCCTCATTCCGCAGTGCGATCTGTTCACCACCGAAGAGGAGCAGGTGACCTGCAGCCAAGCACGCAGTTCGGAGAGGTCAGAGCCAAACCTCTCACTCTGGCCGAGGCCCGGAGCTTCTGTAGGATTCCTTTACCGCAGTGGCTATGCTTTGTGTTCTCAGCGGGTCTCCCTCGATCCTGGAGAGTCTTCTTGGGCCGGACGGCCGGGGCCAGGTCACAGCCCGGTAAGGGGCTGCTCCTCTCCTCCCGGGGTGCAGGACCCCCATAGGCGGTGGCCTCATCATTGCAGAACGCCTCGTTGACATACCCCCCCCCCTTAGCACGCAGTTCCCGAGGGGAAGGAGGAGGAGGAGCAGCAGCAGCATCGGGGGCAGTCGTAACGATAATAATGCTGGGGAACATGCATTTCCTGTTTGGACACTTACCAACAAACGCCCCAAATTCGACGGTAGGGCTCCCAGGTGGGACGTCCAGGTGCCCCTCATCTGTGGAATCACCGACAGGGCCATCTGGCTGAGATGGAGTGCTAACAAAAAATCGTGCGGTTGGAGAGGGGATGTCAGGTAGGCTATGGGACGGGGGGACACCCCCGGACACTTCGGGAAGGGCCAGCCTGTCCCCATCGACGGAGTGCCCCCCCAGCTGCAGGTCAGGGTGAGACGTCCCACTCTTGCCTAAGACGCTTTGCGAGGAACCATCCTCCAGGCAGTCCAGGTTCCTCGGGTGGAGGTCAGGCCCCGAACCACGCTCAGCCATTTCCCGAACTCCACAACTGAAGAGGGAGTCAGGAATTTTGCCGCCACCCTGCACAAACGATGACCCGAGGTAAGCCCCTATGCTGTGCTTCATGCAAGCAAAGGACTTCGGCTGCGTTCCCACGTCCACCAGGTTGGGCCCGAGGTTCTTGGACACGCTGAGCTCCCGGCTGATCTCATTGTGGACTTTGCTGACCTCTGAAGCCCTCTGGGCGGTCAGAGCCTTCAACGTGTCCACCGTGAGGGCAGACAGGTCTTGCAGGTGGCCAATCTGAGAGTCTAGTGTGTGAAGAGAGCGTTTTATAAAGTTCACCCTGTTGCCAACTTCCTTCAGCTGAATGCACATGGTTTCAACCCTGAAAAGAACGCCAAAATAAAACCAAGGTGTCACTGACACAATCTCAGAAATATGAATAAGAATCAACGTCTCTCCACTACACAAACATACAGAGTGTTTTTAACACCACAACACTGTCAACAGATACATGAATTCTTTGCATAGTTCCCAGAAGGAAATGTCGTACGGTCCTGCTTTCAGAAAGGCAGTTTCAGGAAGACACACCTATCCGAGGTCACCCGGATCCGTTCCTCACTCTTGGAGTGAAACTGGTCATCCTTTTCTTGGAAGTACATCTCCACACATTGCTCTTCAAAGTCGTGCAGCTTTTTTTGATCTTCTTCTGTTAGAAAAAGCTCTGAGGCAGGGGAAGAAGTGGGGGGGGAGGAGTAATAAAAATTAGACAAGAAGGTCCTGTTAGAATTGAAAAATTGACTCAAACAGCCTTATGGGCCCCATGCATGTCCACTGAGATGGACATCGTCCATACTTGGTCCATAGGTTCTACTGTCCTTCTTCCGCTTCCTGCAGATGCAGGAGAAGAGAGCAGCCAGGTGACTGAGTAAGATGAGCGGTGGGGGGAGCACTGGCCTCTCGTGGTACGCCAAGACGAAATGGTAACGCTGGTACTTCCACACCAGGTTGGACATGGATTTCATTTGGAAGTACACATTGCTGCAAAGACAGAACAGAACCACACTTGGTGCTCGGTCGAACACTGATTGTGCAGACAGACCGAACCAGATTGTCTGAAATGGAGATGCTTACTTGAAGAAAGCGATGAGAAGGTTCACCATGAGAATATATTGAACAAAGAGGTAGACAGCTTGCAATAGTTGTGTCAGCCACACCCCTGGTGCGCACAGGTGATTCATTTCAGAGTTGTTTGCACAGACTAAGGGGAAAGCCAATGAAAATGAAATAGCTGAATTTGATACTTTTTATACATTTACATTCCCATCACTGCTAACATCTCAGAGACATTTGTTTTCATATTTAGCTAAACTTGGGCGGCCCTTACCATCAATTTCATAAGCATACACTTCACCATACATCATCCAGTAAGGCTGGAAGACGATGTCCTTAGCCAGGGTCCAAGATGCATTTTCATTTGGGTACAAGATGGCTTTTCGAGGAACGCCATAGCTAAGGAGGACCACTGCCATGATGACAACTATGTAAAACATATTGGCAACCTGCAGCAACATCACAGACAGATGGAGGTGTTCAAGTTACCGGTTACTGTGAACAAAGGCCATTTAAAAATCACACACACTTGTATTGCGGTTTACAATGCCATTACAAGGTCATTAATTAGTTACAAGATGAATGTACTGTAGCCTTTTACTGACACACGTGTTAATTACTCATTAATTGCAGTCATAATTGAGAAGGTACATCACTTTTTTTTTAGCACAATGTATGACACAATGCAGGCAGAATCCTTTTTCAATGACATTGAATGATGCAAGAGTCAGTGTAGTGCTAAAACATTTTTACTGAACTAGATGTAACTAAAAGTAGGTATTGTCGCAAATTTTTCGCTAGTATGCTCAATGGGAAGAGTCTGAGGTATCAAGTCATTTGCCACATGTGGAGATGTTTGCACAGAGGACAGATTCTCTTACTCACCATTTTACCAATCATCATGACATAGGGTCCAGCCTGCTGGTTAACAGTCAAGATATCGAGGAGCCTCACATACCAAAAAATGATATTCAGGCAATAGACGAGCCTTCCCGCCGTGAAAGTTTCATCTGATCCAAATCTCAATCCGAACCCCACGAAGAATGTGAGGATAGCGAGAGTGTCCGATATGTTAAAATATTCACTGAACCACACTTTAATCTTTTGACTTATTTTTCCAGCTTCTGACATAAACATCTACAAAAAAAAATTATTCAATTTTATGTTTCTTAATATATCGAATGTCAGATTTCATAACACATTGGATTTCATGGCAAATATTTTAAAACTTTCATCCAAGTCTAAACCTAAGCGTGCTGCAGGTCGTTAGAGGGCCCCATACGTACCTCACGGATCTTCTCCACACCCAAGGTGAATATGTAGCCGATGACAATCCACTCCTGTGGCAAGGGCCATGCTGGCATCCGGACCAGAACCACGTAAGAGTATAGCATGAGGAAGCCCAGGAACGCCAGCTGAATGGCAAAACGGGAAAGAGCTCGCTCAGGAAAGCCCAGGGAAAGGCAAGAAAGGCTACGGTCTCAGTGAATGGAAGTATTAAAAACTGTGTGAAATAATGGTAATTTAAACATCATTCTGTGCTTTTCCCTTTATCTATTTTATTTATCTATTTCACCCCGATGTCAGCCGCATGGGCTTCATGTAGGAATTCTTTTAATGCACCCATGTCATGCGCTACAGCCTTGCAAAGCAGTTCGATGTTTCGGCTTGCATGGCAGAGTAAATCATCGTTCTTCTTTGAGCAGAACATACCCTCCCAGGACAGCAAACAGCAGTGGTGGTTCAATAGGTGGCACCATAGCCACCCACCTCCTGGGTCAGAGGCCTGTGTGGGCGGAGTTTGTATTTCCTATACAGCAGGGTGAACTGGCGACTTTTGATTACTCATGGGATGCCAGTCAAGGAGGCAGCTCACACACACACACACACACACACACACGCACACACACACACACTATCTGCCAACTATGACAGTATATGAACAATAAAATACACACTTCCAGAACTGTTCCATTTACTGAAATGTTTTCCCAGACAGCCTTATGAAGAAATCTATTACCCACCTTCTCGGCACTCACTCTCAACCTACCCAAATCAGTTAATCTTGAAAGCGACAAGCCCTCGGAGGGATAGAAAACAGTGGTGGGTGCCGGTGCTTGACCATTAAGCAACGGAAACTCACACACACAAAAGCTGCCAAGTACGAAATTATTATCAGCGGCGTGTGTGACCAAGTGTGGCGCTGATTTAGGAGGCTCCGGAGCGGGGGCTTGGGGCAATTCGTCAGCTTTTAATGCGGGTGCCGTGCCCTCTGATTATGTGATCTGCGATAGTATCTGCTCTCTCCGTCAGCACCATGCACACCTGGGATGGGAACCAAGCTTTCCTCTGGGGAATGCAAATGAAATGGGGGCGCAAGAGGGCGGGGGGCGAAGGAGGCCTGGAAATGTGCCTGCAGCCAAAATCGTCTCACTGCGAGAGCATGGATGCACTCCGGCTGGAAGTGGAGGACAGGAGCACCTTCCCTAGTGCATACCGGCTCCCACGTACCGCATTAAACCAGAACTTCACGATGGGGGCGTGATAGAACGCATAGAACTTCCTGGTGATGGGCAGCCTACGGGGGCGCACGTGCACCTCCGGCTCACTCTTCACTTCCACGTTGTCGTTGATTCTGGCTTCCTTGAAAACGTCCTAAAAAGTCATTGACAGCAAAAAAGATGTAAGCAGCTGCTGCTTAATAAAGGCGGCAGTGATACTTCAAAACAGTTCAGGAAACGCAGGCAAAGGCGCTGAACTCCTAGCCATGTAAACAGTGCTTGCTGCGTTTTTTTATACTGTCTGAAGAAACTGTCAGTCTCAGGAGGTACCAGTTGAATCAGGAGACCTTTGATAGAAGTCCACTACATCTGCCCTAGTTCCTACAATATAAACAACATACATGACTTTACACCCCACCGTTCAGCATGTAGCAGTGCATGTGCATTTAACTGCATGCCTACCCTGGTCCTCGTCAACCTGGAAATAAAAATCCTGTCCTAGTAAACCTCTTTATCAATGCTCCCTATGTCCCTGTTTTTCCATTTGCCATCCCGTACCAAGACACAGGGCTAATTGGTTTACAATAACGCAGTGGACTTTCGCTGATAATCATGAATCCTGTGAAAGCACGCACACATTGCGACAATTGACTAATTTGAACCAGAAAAAAAATAAACCAACTGATAGACTGATGGAAGTTGAAGGCTGACCATTTGGATGTCGTCAGCCACATTCTGGAAGTTGTGTTCACTGTCCTCCATGGTCATCTGATGGGCATCCTGCGACTGAGGGATGTGGGACATTTCTGCCTTGGTTTTGTACTCCAGCAAGAGGATGGCTGGTGGAACCAAAATGCTCAAGATCACCTGAAGGACAGAATTGGGCAAATTAAGTTTCTGGATCTTCATTATAAAGTCTAATATGTTATATCCCTACATTTCACACATCCATATAAAACCTGCTTTAATGTATTCTCTTCCAGCACGATTTTTTTTTCTAAAACCATAGGTGATGCTAGACCTTATTTTAGGGGGCTTCCGTCACCCAGTTCTTTGGGTGCTTTTCCACTGCACCAAGTACCATACTTTTGGTAATTTTTGTTTTCCACTGAGTAACTATGCGAAAAGTGCCAAACAACTGGGGTACAGTCACATATTATGTTTTAGATTGCTGGCTAGTCATAGCTTGATGTTAATGTAGCTAGTTAAGTGCCACATGCTAATAAACTGGCCTGAACAAGTAAGATTATCTATGCTTCAAACACAAACATCTAAGGCACTGACGCAGTACAGCAGGAAAAAAAAAAAAAAAAAAACACACAGGAAGAAGAAAATCAACCACTATGAAATCTATACCTACTAGCTAAAAAAACCAAACTGTCAGAAATGGTAATCATTCATCCTTGAATGATAACATTTGAAAGCATGTGGATGTTAGTTTGTTTTTCTATTACTTAGCCAGTGGCATACAAGCAATTAATCCCTGGATAAATATAGATAATTTGCAACGATGCACAGTGATGGAGGGCCCAGTGTGAATAAACACATTGAAGTATAAGCAAACAAAGGAAATAACGGAATTAAGGAAAGACGGCCAGACGGCAAGAACGCAACATCACCTTGTACCAGGAATTCTTCCGCATGTTCAGCCGGCCCATCCACATATCAGACAGCAGCATCTGAGTACAGGTGTGGGCCACAAAGGGCCTTAACCTGGAGGACACCGCCAGCTTCAGACAGGTCGAGTTACTCCAGTTCTTCAGCTCGTAGGTCAGCAGTTTCATGGCCATTGTCTCATCCTGCCTGAAGGACTGCTCCAGCAGGTCCACCGCCAGCGTGCCAAATTCGCTGTATCCAGAACCAAATCAGTGCTTTCAGGAGCCAGACAGATCTCGGCTACCAATGCCACAAAATGTTCACCCCCCCCCCCCACACACACAGACACACACACAGACACACACACAGACACACACACAGACATACACAGACACACACGTCCAGCCTACAGCAGCATCTGAAAAGGGCACCCAGAAGTTGATACAATTTCATAAGCATCTGAACACCCTCGGCCACCTGACCATGATCACTGATCACCTCGTCACCACGATCCACAGATAGTTACACATCTTTTTACAAAAATATTCCTCAACTTGCAGACGATTTTCCAAGCTAGTCAACCGCTGACTCTTCAGTGTCCCCTCCCTAGTTTCTCCTCAATGCAGAACCTTGTCACTGCTCTCTTGTACATACATCTTGCGTCAAATACAATTTTGCTTAAAAACCATGGTGATCAAATGTCAACCAATTCCACTCACTTTGAGTATTCTTTGAGCTCCTCGGAAGTGTCGTCCACCACGTCGCTCTTCTTGGCCTCGTAACTCAAGGAGCGGCATAGCCTGCAGGCCACCAGAGCCTTCGCCATGGACTCCTCACCGTGCTGCCAGAAGAAGAGCGACATCTTCTGCCGCTTCATGAGTACAGCCCACACAAGGAGCTCATTGAAGGGATAAGGGAAGCGCCGCATCTCTGGGTCATCGATGTCCACAATCTCCTCGCGGGTCTTCTTCTTTGACTGCTCTGTCGCGGATTCTGGCTGTTTCAGACCAAGAATTCCAACCAATTAAGGCAGCCAGCAAAGCAGCCAATTAAATCACCAAAGGACAATTTCAAGTGTATAATGCCTAAAGGCCAAGCTCCTTAGAGCACCTTGGGTTTGTAGGGTTGTGCAGTTTTGATGAAGTGATTGTGACGGGTCTTCTCCTTCTTGTCTGCTTGGATGCTGAAGGCCTCATGGTTCTTTCGCAGCTGTGATGCATTGCTGGATGAATGCCGTCCTCGCTGAGAGGATGTTAAAGGGTCGAGTTTTAGAAGGGACAGACACTTTGAGATCACGTCAAGGATGGCACACCCCAAACATGTCTGAAGAATTTGTTCCTTTTTGGGTACCACAGACCCAAACGGATGGCTAGTGTAAATGGCTTACCCGGGTGCTTCCGTGGAGGTTGTTGTAAATAATTCTGAACCTCTTCCTGGTGTAGTTGCATCTGTAGGTCCCACCCATCAGGTACTCAATGACAAGGCCAACATCAATCAGCGTGATTTTGTAATTTGGCGGGAGGTTACCCTACAGTGAGAGAAGCCATTAATCAAACAAGGAATCACAGAAACATACAGTCTACAGAGCACAGAAAAAGTAGCACTATGGTTAGGTGCACAACACTGTTCCTTCTTACCTGCTTCACATCCCTTACAAGGTGATAGAGTGTTGCATTGGTTGGGGATTGTTTCTATAATCAGGACAGCAAACAGAGAGAAGAGGTCAGTAAATAAAGGCCCTCGAAGGACGTCCTATGATAAGATTGTGCGAGCGTGGACGGATAAGCGTACCGTGTTGTAGAGCTCTTCCAGTCGGCTAATGGTGAGGAACCGGTGCATACTGACCCCATTCTCTATAAGCAGCTTCACGAAGTCGACCCGGTCCATCACCAGCGCGTCCAGCATTGCCTGCTCCAGGGAGCCCACCTAGGGTGAGCGTGTGCGTGCACACAGACACACAGCCAATCAGCACGCACAGAAGTTCAGGTCACCACTCGACACAAACAAGGAATTGAACACACAGAAAGACAGAAGGAAGGAACGCCAGGCCCCCCGGAGACAATGTGTAATGACACATAAATATGCTCAGGTGGGTAAACTACCAGATCCTCCAACACCAGCTAGAACCCCTTCTCCGATTTGTGAGAAAAGGCATAATATTGGATCACAAACGAATGATCACAGTAATATATAACCGTGTACAATAATCCAGCACCCCTTGAAAGATTACAGGAATGTGAGGTGAATTTTTGACTGTGTAAATGGAGACTGTTTAGCTGACGAGCAGTAAAGTCAGTTATGATAAACATAAAATGTGCCACTGATAATAATACCCTAATTATTTATGTTTCTCACTTTCATTTATTTGGCAGAAGGCCTTATCCAGGGTGTTACCAGGATCATTTGCTTCTGTTTACCTACCAGTAACTGCTGCCCATAAACAAACACATGGTTTTTGGCAATGTCCACCCGGTCCCAGGCCAAGGTGAGGACAAGCTGGTCAAAAGCAGAGGTGTTGGTACCTGGACAGACAGACAGACGGAGAGACAGGCACGCAGGCAGAAAGTCACACACTGAACAAAACGTCAATTAGAATTCAGTAGAACACCCAGAAAATAAGACTGAAGGGCTTCTCATCACGCTGCTTGTTGGAGTCTTACTGCAGAAGTAGTTTTACAACAGAAGGAAAAAAATGATTGGTTATCACTCTGAATCAATCAGATTGTAGAGGAAGTGGGTCCAAGCAACTAGAGGAGGCGGGACCAAGATATCTGATTGGTTGGTACTGCCTCCTTTAGTTGCGTGGACCCACCTCCTCTATAATCCAATTGGTTATCTTTGTGAACTAATCATTTTCCCTTCTACCCTCAGAACATTTTTTGTGTAAGTAAAAGTCCCATGAGCCATCACACTATTCTTTTGTAGTGCGTTGCCTGTAAGAGTTGGGCAGCAGGGGGGACAGGGGATGGGGGG
>JAODJX010000007.1:7188765-7199367 GCA_026776945.1 Isichthys henryi
GACCCAGGCAGGGATTCGAACCCGGGTCCCAGAGGTGTGAGGTGACAGTGCTAACCACTGCACCACCATGCCGCCCCTCCCAGTGAATGTAAGCGTGGAAATATCATAGGATGCCATCTTTGCAATAAATCTGTTTGTGAAATTTCTTCCCTGCTAGATATCCCACGGGCAACTCTAAGTGGTATTATCGCAAAGTGGAAGCGTTTAGGAACAACAGAAACTCAGCCATGAAGTGGCAGACCATGTAAAGTAAGAGAGCAGGATCGCCAAGTGACGAGGCTCACAGTGTGTAAGTCGTCAACACTCTGTTGACTCAATAACTGCAGAGTTCCAGACTTCCTCTGGCATTAACACCAGCACAAGAACTGTGCACTGGGAGCTTCATGGAATGGGCTTCCATGGTTGAGCAGCTGCTTGCAAGCCTCTCAGTGTCAGATGGAGTGTAAAGCACGCTGCCACTGGACTCCGCAACAGTGGAAACGTGTTCTGTGGATTGACGAATTACACTTCTCTGTCTGGCAGTGTGGTGGACGAGTCTGGGTGTGGCGGATGCCAGGAGAACGTTACCTGTCTGACTGCATTGTGCCAAGTGTAGTGTTTGGTGGGGGAGGGATAATGGTATGGGGCTGTTTTTCAGGGGTTGGGCTAGGCCCCTTGATTCAGTGAAGGTAACTCTTAATGCTTAAACACACCGAGACATTTTGGACAATTCTATGCTTCCAGCGTTTTGGAAACAGTTTGGGGAAGGCCCTTTTCTGTTCCAACATGACTGTGCTCCAGTGCACAAAGCAAGGTCCAGAAACAAAATAATTGAGTGATTGGTTTGGTGTGGAAGAAATTGACTGGCCAGTATAGAGCCCTGACCTCAACCCCACTAAACACCTTTGAAGTGAACTAGAGCACAGATTGCAAGCCAGGCCTTCACATCCAACATCTATTCTTGACCTCACAAATGCTCTTCTGGATGAATAGGTAAAAATTCCCACAGAAACACTCCAAAATGTAAGGCCTTCCCAGAAGCTGTCATAGCTGCAAAGGGGGGACCAACACCATATAGATGTCTATGGATTTACAATCTGATGTCTTAAAAGTTCCTGTGGGTGTAATGGCCAGGTGTCCCAATACTTTTTCCCTTATATTTATCAAGTATTGCAGTTTTATAGTTTTTTCCAAAAGACAGCAGACTGCCAGCTTGATTTTACACACTTTTCTGATTGGATCGGTAGTAAGGTACACAGAAAAAATATGGGATGAGAAATGAACTTAACTAGCTTGAAAATCTTTATATACACACAACTGACATATTTAGAAATAAAGTAAATAAGCTGCTTATACAAGAGAGGATCACAGCTGTAGAAATCACATGACAATAAAAAAAAAAAGAGCAAAGGATTATGGTCCCCATACCTACATGCCTTGTTTATTTAACAGAGCAACTCTGATGTAGATGATCTACACACAAATCACTGGAACAGCCTAAATTTTGCATTAAAATGTACATTCAGCCAAGTTGAATGCATTTCTGGAATCCAGGAAATACATGAAGAGTAAGGCTGCGCTTTAATCATCCGGGTATTTACACGTGATCAGACTGATTTCTGTTCCCCGCTGTGGCATATGAAGAGCCACCTGAGGGTAGCAGCCATGGGAGCCTGAGCTGAAAAAGGAGAAGGTAAACGGGGTTAGGGGTTTTTAAATCATGAGAAACACGTTTTTGTGTTGACATTACTGTTGACATTGTTGTCAACTGAATACTAGAATAACAATTCACTCTGTTCAAATAACTGCTATCCATTTTAAAGGCTATATTGTCTTTGTATGTTTTAATTGGTTTGTTTGTGTTTCCTCCTACTGTGGATCTTGAAGCAGGAAATGACCTACATACTCAGGCTGTCTTGACTGGTCAGTCTTGGACACCATCTGCTACCCTGCTATTATAACCACCTTTTGATTTCATTTGGTTCTGAATGGAATCTACCTTCGAAAAGAAAAAAAACAACACAGGTAAAGGGAAAAGAATTTTACATTCAAATGGTTAATGCAAACCATCAGGTGTTACTAATATTTCATTAAATCAAAATTGTTATATATATATATATATAAAAAACATAATGCTGTACTTCCATGTGCATTTAAATAATTTGTCACACAGGTTAACATAATTAGCTTACAGTAGTGAAGCTCACACTTCAGAACACAGTGTGTTTGATTAGCATAAAATGCTAACCACTGCTGCCATTTATACAAAGGGTTACCAATAATTTAGCTGGGAAGCGAGTTAAACCTGAGAAGGTAGGTTGTGAAGCTTCAGGTCACCAATGGTCTAGAAAGCATGTGCTTCGAGTTGGTTGAGAGATGGATGGATGTGATACTTACTGAAAAATCCAAACCCATATCTCCAGACCCCACATGTGTGGTGTGGATGAAGTTTGTGGGCTGGCCAATCATGGAGCGGTCTATTCGTCGTCTTCTCTTCTGCAAGTTGGAGAGGGCAGACACAACATACGATGACTACAGAGAGTGATGTTTCCTTTTTTTTTTTTTTTTTTAAAGAAATGTATAATTTGAGGGAATACTGACAGGCTGGGGCTGTTCTGCGATACAGCAACTGAAGCACACCCAAAACTCCGTCATGCTGCCCGGGCCGGACCCCCGTCACTCCGCTGCCTCTTTCACAGGTGCCACGCAGGTTCCGCACACGCAGGTCCCACGAGTGTCACTGGCGAGGGAAGGGGTGCCCCAGACGTCTGTCACCCAGCAACTGTACCACTCCAAGACCAACGACTGACATACCAATGAATCCTGGAAGCCTGCAAGACAGAAAAGATGGACACAGTTTTTGGAGACAGTTACCCGTAAAGTTACCTATAAATACATAAAGACACAAATTCAGCAGATATGACCTACGTAACATTTCCACACATACTTTTTGTGACTTTGGGGTTATAAATATTTACTCAGTTTTTATGATAAGTATGTCTGTGTGACTGTTGCGATTTGCCTCATTCCACTGTCAAGCACTTTATCACTGCCATTTTCGATATGGATTCCTATTTCAAGTGTTATGTCACTGCTATCGGGTCAGCCCCCTGTGTCCATAGCAACAGGCTGCCACACGATTCGGGATCACCGAAAATGGACAGGAACATCTGCGCATAGCATGAGGGGCTAATAGTGGACACATACGTCAGTAGAGTCAGCTCAATCTCCATGAGCGTGTATCTGCCTATCGCCATGGTGACGACGGGTAAGAGTCTGACACCACTCCTCACTCCCACTTTCAAAATTAGCTGACGCAGGTCCCGAGCTAAAGAGAATGATTTGGTTAAAGATATTTTTAGTCAAATTTATGCTTTTTTCCCCCTCTTGTTGCTTTCAGCTATTTTGTCGTCTCTCATGCATGAATTCAAACCACTGAGTGGGTACAGATGTCAGAAGCCAGACAGAGAAAAATAAAGCTGATGGACTCACTGAGGTGAGGAGCAATGACCAAAACACCAACCAGCACATCAAAACAAAGCTCTTCTGTCCAAACATTTTAAATCTCTTTTTTCTGAACATTCCATTGGTCTTTTTTTTTGCCAAAATAAAATTTGAGGCTATCGCAAGAGAAACTGGACAAAACAGCGCAGTTTTTCAACTATTATTCTTTATGATTTTTACTATTCATGGAAAACAGCTTCTACAATAATGAAGATTACAAAGATGAAATATCAACATTTAAAGAGAAATCAATTCCCCTCTAACCAAATGATTCTCATTAATTCACATTATAATAGGGAATTAATTCAACCTATCATCTGGATCAATCCAAGCAGATAAAATTGTGTTTGTAAGCATGTGGGGCTGTATATGTACAGGCACGGCTGCAGGGGTACCGTGGGTCCTCAACCCAGTGCTCTGGGACCCTCAGACAGTCCACGTTTGCTCCCTCCCAGCTCCTAGTAGGAGCAAAAACATGAACCATCTGGGGGTCCCAGAGGACTTCACTGGGAAACAGTACCCTAAAGCATGGGAAGAAATCCCCAAAATGTAGTACCGATCGCTCTGTAAGCGTTAGTCTGATGGCAGGCCGCAAACACTTTCCTTACAAACAGGAAACCTAGACCACAAATTTTCATTTTCAACTCCAGACATCAGACATCAGCAACAGAGCACTTTAGTTTAAGATAAACGGAGACAAACACAACAGGTTCTCATATCAGACACTACAGAGACCCCTGAAATCCTAGTTTTTAACTTAATCCTGCACCACAAACAACGCAAGTGCAACCAAAGCTCTCGTTTGGGCTGGAGTGCAAGAAACTATCACAGCCTATTCTACACAGGTAACGTGTCAGAACAGATAACACACTTGGGGAGAAAAAAAAAAATCAATGAAAATCAAAAGCTTTCACTAATGACGACTCACTTCTTGTATTAAAGAATGGAGTGCCTGATAGATTTACGGTCATTTATTCGAAAACAATGAACATTTGAGACCAGGCACTTCTTACAGTAAATGTTCTCTGTAAGCTTTACATCCTCTCCACCTCAATACTGCTCTGCTCCCACAGTGAATGGCTTAAAATGCTTAAATATAAGAAATCTAATTCCAAGACCATTTCAATCACACAATACAGTCGAAATATGCAAGTTTAAAAAACTTCCGTAATAAACGTCTTTAAAAATCAAGTCAGTCTACGCACAAGGAAAACTACTACTTGGCTGTTTACTGAAGGGGTTTAGCTTGTTACACCAGCCACTCAAGACGTGGACAAGTGGCCATTATTCTATTTTCTTTAACTGAATAGTGAGAATACAGTTTGTGTTTTTAGAACATGGACACTGTGCAAACACCCTTATCTCACATTAGATATCAAGCAGGCAGTGTCTTTGTGCCAGTGCCTGTCCGAGGTGTTTTTACTGAATGTCAGCGTCGAGCCTCATAAAATCTAATTTGTGTAAAGTGCTTCGTCAGAGAAATTGTCAGCAAACTGGTAGCAAACCAACGTCTATAGGCCTATTTTATTTTTATTTTTTTGTAAGAGTTTCACATCAAGTTAGCATCAGCCCGAGTTTAGTTCCGGTCCCACCGACACTTAACGTCTTAAATGCTTTCTGTTCCGAAGGTCCCAGCCTAGCAAAATAAAAAAACGCTAGAGCTCAGAAAAATACAGGCTACTAGCATTCCAAATTTAACCAAGTCATTAAAACTTAGCACTTAAGTGTCTGTGTACGAAGAGCTTACATATAACGTCATACCACCTCCTGCCTTGGTGCAAGCAAGACGGCACATTCATGCGCAATGGCAATAATAAGGTCAATAGTGGGGTACATTTCTGCCTTAAGTGGGCGAGCTGTGCAGCGTGTGGGACCCCGAGCAGCAGATCGAGTCCCTAAAGGGCCATAATGGTGATCGGGAAGCTATAGAACTAGCAATAGTTCGTCATAACCTCCCTCCAGACAGGTGGATATGAAACAAAGCAATGGATGAAGTCTACATTTCTGTTTCTGATATTTTTTAATCCGATTGCACGCCTCATACCACTCAATTTAAGTAAGATCAGTAATTAAGGTGAAACACACGTACCTGCTTCCAACTTCCGTGTGATGGTACTCGGTCCGGCTACCGCAACATCCGCTGTGAACTATGGCATTTAAAACTGTCAAAATGCGTCGGAGTCTGTCCACGTTTCAGTTTGTGCTAAAGTGCCATATTATATATATATGGAACAATTGCAATGCATTACACCGTCTTTCTCTTTTTGTACGTGAATTATACGTTATTTTTAAAAGTGTTTTCTGTTTTTCTTGTGTGTTTTAATGTTTTAAATGATACAAAACCAATTGACCACCCACTTAATTAAGCACTCAAGTTCTTCGACCTCAGCCTATTTTGATAAATGTCATCGTGAATGTAAAGAGTATGAGACACTGGGAATTTCACAAGGAACGCTGAGATTGTGTCCTTAATGTAAGCCGGGTTGAGGGTTAAGTAATTACCCTTCATTCTACATTGTCAGAGAATAAGTTACGCAGTTCTTCCCAGTAACGTCTGACGAACGCAGGTGGGTCAAGTGACATGCTTCTGTGTGCGGAAGTCAAATAAATTAATGATTAAACTCGTTTTGATCAGTTTAATTTAAAACAGCCGGAGGTCTTTTGCATATAATGTGTTATAACAATGATTTAAAAACTGATTTTTTAATTATTTTAAATCATAACCACATCCATAGGTAACCTAGAACATGGCACAGGTTTACATTATGCCGTGTCTTGCTTATATGCGTAACTGGTACGCCATGTCCCCCCTTCAACCAAAAGAAATTCCTTGTACTTTTTGTACTTGGTGATGCGCAAGCGTTTATACGCATTACCCATGACATTTCCTCCAGGGGGCAGTATTTGTGCAACTTCCGCCTGCAGGTAGTAAAGTTCTGTATTGCAAACAAATGCATTGATTCATTCACGGAAATTGACTTTGCTAATATCTTGAAATGCATTTTAATTCAATACGAGTTTGGGTTACCAAAGAAAGCTTTCTGTTGTTTTATTCTTGGCGGTGTTCCTCTGGCTTCAGACCTCAGAATACATTGCAGTGTACAGTTATAAGTATCGCACTGGATGGGGCAAACACAACCTCAAAGTGAACCCTGTGTTATTTTCACACGTCTGTCCTTCACGTAGATGGTAGCCACAACCTGTGTAATGAAATTGTGATGCCAGACAAGCAGTACTCATGAATGGGCATGTCTATGTACAATATTTCTTCTTTTAATAACCCATTTCGCGGGTTGATTTGCATTTTACATGATAACTGAAGGGTGGTGTGGTAGTGCAGTGGTTAGTGCAGTGGTTAGCACTGAGGCCTTACACCTCTGGGCCCAGGGTCTGAGTCTCCATCATGGCCCCGTGTGTGGAGTTTGCATCTTCTCCCCATGTCGTCGTGGGGTTTCCTCTGGGTGCCCTTGTTTTCCCCCACAGCCCAAAAACACACTGAGGTTAATTAGACTGCCAAACTGTAAATGCTGGGGGTGAGTGTGTCCTGCGATGGGTTTGCGTCCCATCTTGGGTCGTTCCCTGCTTGCACTCCAGGATAGGATCTGGACCCACCCGTGACCCTGAATAGGATTATGTGGTTACTGGAAATGGATGATTGACAATTGAAAATTCCACTTATATTACTTTGTACATACTTAATATTAGTGACTTAAGTGACTGCAGGGAATAGCTGGTGAGGTTTACTGTCAGGATGTGAGAATAGCTTGCTTTTTGTATTCATTGACACAAACACATTACAGCTCTGCATTGATAATAATCACTATGTTATAATTGGGGGGGGGGCAAGCAGTAAAACAGCCACAAATAAGAGCATTTTGAGAAACTGGGTGAATAGGACAAAAATATATGTTAAATTACGCATATGTCACCTTATAATGTGATTGTGTTAAATGAAGGAAAATTTGCACCTATAACATTTTCTAAATTACTTCTTTTTTTGCGACTATTTCTGAATACAGTGCACAAGGAAATTACATTTTTACCAAAGCAATGAAAATTAATACGTTTGTGTTTTTCCATAAACTGCAAATTGTGTGAATTTTGCTAATATATGCCAACATTTATATGACACTGACCTAGATCTTGCAGGACGATAAAAAAACGTTTTAAAGAAAGGTAGCTATTGTCTGTCGCTAAGTTTAAGGTGCCTTATTTAGCATCGGTTAAGAATGTTGAGTAATAGAGATCATATCATACGGATGTGAGTCCCATATTGTCTTTTTTTGGACCGAAAAACCGTAACTGTGGGCCGTAAACATGGGGCTGGCTGTTATTTTGGTTTTAGCCTCAAATGACAGCATCGCGGTTTCACTGAAATGCTTCCAAACAAAGAAGAAGCTGAGTTAAAATGGCTATAAAGAAAAGTTAAACATATAATATGAAGAAATAAAGTATTTTCATGATATTTCCACATAAAAGATCTAACAAGAACAGCAAAAACAACAATAGTAATAATAATAATATATTCGATTCCTATAGTACTTTTCATAAACAAGACTCACAAAAACAATGTATTATGCTTATTGAAGATTAATCAACAAAAATAGGCTTAAAAAATCTTGCTCTACTACATATAATATTCAGTACTCCTGCTTCAAATGACTGATGTATTGGCTCCTTGCTTATTCATTTTAAGTCAGTATTAGTCTGCTGACCAGAGTATTGCGGTGGCACAAAAGAGGGAGATTGACACCTGTTTGAAAGATGATGTGCTGTTTAAGATCAGCCCTTAAAATAACCATAAGCAAACAACAACCACCACTCCATCACACATACCGGTGGAACACAAGGAGGTCTGATGCTGAATTGTAAGGCACACACATGGTAACAATTTACAAAGGGCATGGAAACACGTGAGTAACTGGCACAGATCTGGCCACACAGAGGCAAACACATTTACATAAACCAAAGACACAGCACAACTATTTACAACAACAATTACACATGAGGCTATATGTAGCCTCAATAGGCTCCGATATGTGGAGGGCACTACACTGCCTCCCCACAAAGTTTGACCGTCCTGAGGACCACCAGACCCCATCCCCCTCTCAGCTCTGAAACTAGTCCCAGAGGTCTGGTGGTAGCCTCTAGTGCGCCATATACAATGATGGGTGAGGCAGAGGAGACCGAGAAGATGTCACACGCGGGCCCTTCACCTTGCGCAGCTTGGTGGGGTTTGCTGTCCTTCCTGCTCCTTGGACCAGGTGGCCTTACGCAGCCGCTTCCTGCAGGCCATCTCCACCCGCAGTTTGTTCAGGGTGCGCTGCCCCTTTTCCATGTCTGCCTGCCTGCTGTTTCTGGCTGCCGCGCTCACACTGTCGTCTAGCCAGCTCCTCCAGCAGCTGCCCATAGTCCTGTTGGTTCTACTGCATGCATCTACTCCATGCTGCTGCTCTTTGACTTCCTGGTGCTCCTGAGCCACCCAAAGCATCGAGTGTACAGCATGCCTGCTTGCGGCCGGCGAGCTGAGAGCCCCCCCCGGTCAGCAAACTGTCGGAGTCTCTGGAAGCTCCCGCCTCCTGTGTTTGCTGACATCGTCTCCAACAGGGGACCATTGGGCTGTTAAGGGCAGCTTCAGGACACCCTGGAGAGGACCGGGTGATGCCTACCTCACTGGACTGCTCTCACCTAGTTTGCTGGCAGTGCTGGGGTGGGCTTCTGGGCGACAGCGTTCCCAGTGCCCCTTCTCCCCATAGCACCAGCAAATAATAGCACCATGCCATCCTGTGCTGGCCTTGCAGCAGGGTGGTTGTCACTGCTTCTCCAGTGCCGCCCACAGGTTTGCCAGGTTGGAAAGGACTTCCAGAGTGATATGCAGGAGGACCAGCTTCAGTAGCACCAGTGGGGCCACTTCTGGTATCTCACATCTGATACCAGTGTAATAACTGGCAAACCCCAGCATCACAATGATAAGAACAAGAAAAACCTTTTGAAGGCAAGAAACTTGTTCTTTAATAGCCTACCTGCCTTTAAGAAAATCGCACATAAATAACCACAACTCTATGCTGGAACACATCTGACGTTGGACTGTAAGGCACACACATGGTAACTATTTACAGAGGGCACTGAAACACGCGAGTCACTGGAACAGATCGTGACACACACTGGGGAACACTGGGAAACCCATAAAGTGAAGACAACTATTCACAACAATAATTATACACGGGGTAACAAGCCCGGCTATGCGCACCCATCTCACCGTCGAAATACATTTAACTAAAGACGTGGAAAAAAATTAACACCACCTGACCCGCAGCGGTAAAGCACTTCTGAAGCCTTCATTGGGAGGATATTTGGGAGGGGAAAAATATATTCCTCTCCTCCCGATTGGCTGTAAATATGTCGTTTCCGCTGGGGGCTACAGTTTATATAGCCAATCACGCACGAAGTTACATTGTGTGGGAAAAGTGACTTTTCCTCCGTTTGTCTTCAGCTGAGAGTCAGTAACAGATCTCACCCTGCTTTCTCCGCAACACACGCGATGGAGGAGCCGAGTAGCTGACGTTCTCCTTTCGCCTCCTCTTGCACGCTTTCGCCCGTCGCTGCGCTCCTCCGCCGCGGCTCCATCAGCGGTTTCCCGGACTCTTGCGCTCGCTGTCTAACTTCAGGGATGAAGTTCGTCATCGGCATCGGCGGGTGAGTCGCAGTGAATGGGTTCGTAATTAAAATAGGGGTAGAATTACCAGCCCATTATACCAGACAGCAGATTTAATGTGTACGTGTGGCATTAACGGTATATGCAGACTTATGCACGTTTCTGAATTTCCCATCTGATGCTGCGCTGGTTCAAACTCAGTATTTACTGCGCAGGTGCGGATTTAAGCAATATTAGTGTAAATTTAAATGTCTTCCTGTTACCTAACGTAGTATGTCTTTCTCACCTCATAGGGTAACAAACGGGGGTAAAACTACCCTTACTAACAAGTTAATGGAAAACTTGCCCCACTGCTGCGTCGTTCATCAAGACGACTTTTTCAAGGTGAGTTCTTACAAACTGCTGGTTCTCCCGATCAACTTCATAACAATTTAACCACATAAATAAAATACGGAGAAAATGAA
>JAODJX010000007.1:7222050-7232197 GCA_026776945.1 Isichthys henryi
CCCATTGCCTCCGGGATAGGCTCCGGACCCCCCGCGACCCAGTAGGAACAGCGGTTTGGAAAATGGATGGATGGACTTGTTTCTTTTTAACACTATCCAAAGGGAAACACCCCACAGGAAATATGCTTTTTGTAATTCTGCCCATTCATCCATATTCTATACCTGCTTGTCCTATGTAATTCTTCTGGGTTAAGTGGCCAAAAGCAAAGATCTCTTTACCTCCTTGCAAAGGTTCTCCAGGTCAGCGCCAGAAAATAAACGGGTTTGTTGAGCCAACTCTTCCAGAGACACGTCCGCCTCTAACGGCATCTTTTCCGTACAGATCTGCAGAATGGCTCGTCGTGCCTGTGATATAAACCAAGATCTCCCATGAACCAACAATCTGCTCGTATTAATCAACAAGCAGATACACTTGTAAAAGAAACAACATATTGTTTGAACTGCCTACCTCCAGGTCAGGGGGCGGCACAAAGATGATCTTATCTAATCTGCCAGGTCGGAGCAGCGCACTGTCTAAGACATCAGGTCTGTTTGACGCGGCAACTACTGTGACGTCCTTGTTGCAAACTTCATGGTAGTCCATCTGAAATGTTTACAAGGGGGGACATCAGTTTTGAAGAATGCCTTGAGCAGGACCATGCATTACAGAAGGTATCAAGAAGCTATATTAGTATGAAAGCATTCCTCTAATGACACTTCTGGTGGAAGTCACACGGTCACCTGCTGCTCTGGGCAGAGGTCGATGGAGCCTTCTGCGAGACACAGCTGTCGCTCTGAGCCTCTCCTCTCCGCGGCCTTCAGCCCAACACCATCCATCTCATTCAGGAGCACAGAGAGCACCCTTGCCTGGACACTGTGAGCTCTGCTGTCCTCTCGGGAGCCGAAGAGGGTGTCAATTTCATCCAGAAAAAGGATGGATGGGGCACAGGCTCTAGCTTGACGAAAAAGCTGTAGAGATATTAATTGTAGACATTACAGAGATATCGCACATTGTTCACATTAGCAGTAACCTAAGAAATGTGGAAGTTGGCTACGACTTAATAGAATATGGTCAAAGATGCCCAGAAGGTCATCCGATGTCAGAGGTCAAGAAGAGCAGACCTGAGCCAGAATCTTTTCAGAATCCCCAACGAATGGGGAAAAGAGATCAGCGCCGCTGACGGACAGGAACGCGCAGTGGGTGGAGCTAGCCGCAGCCTTCACCAGTGTGGTCTTAGCACATCCTGGGGGGCCGTACAGCAGAATGCCTCGTGGGCGTGGCAGACCAAGTCGTACAAATGCCTCTGGGAACTTCATCGGCCATTCAATACTCTTCCAGAAGACAAGAGCATTCACATATGTAAGAATACAGTGCAACAATGTTAAACAAAGATTAACCCCTTCCATGGAAATTAATCATTCAAATTTAATTTTAATTACTTAAACATTGTTTATTGATTAATTCATTTTACTAGCTTATATGTGCCCTTGAGAGGTAAAGTGGGCTATCCCACAAAAACAAAGTTTTGAGAAAATGAGCTCCAAAGTAGATTTTTTTTTGTTTTAAATCTGTGTGCCTATACCCTACAATTGACATATATCATAGGTAGCACAGAGGTATGACTTAGATGATAACAACTTATCCAATTGAAAATATTCAATAAAAAGGGGGTAGGGGGTCAAAAATGTGGGACAGCCCACTTTACCTCTCAAGGGCACATATATAAACATTATATATTGTTTCATATATATTGCTTAAGGGGTTTTATGTAGAACATGCTGCTTCAATACCTGTTTCATTTTTAGTTTGACATCCTCCAGACCACCTATTTTGTCCCAGCTGAGAGGTTTAAACTCGGTCAGTCCGATGCTGCTTCTCAGACTGGATGGCCGGACCTTTTTGAGGGCCTCCAGAAAGTGCTGCATGTCTAATGAATAACTGTCAGCGCCCTGCAGAGGAAGATCAGAGGTCAGCAGCAGTCATATTAATATTATCTTCATATTAACAAAGCAGCACAGCTCCCTCCCAACCCCGTGCATCTGTTAGCGAGACAGAGCCTGTGTCCTCCTTGGCTTGCCTGGCAGTTTGTGTGGTACCTGCGAGTCCCGGAGAACGGCGTGCAAAGCTGCTTCCCTGCAGAGGGCGCTCAAGTCGGCTCCCACGAAACCTGTGGTCATCTCTGCTAACACGACCAAATCCACATTGCTGGACAGGGTCATTTTCGAGCTCAGCAACTCTAAAATAGATTTTCTCTGATGAAGCGTAGGCACACCAATGATGACCTAGGGAATTAAAAGGACACAAAACCCCATCGCATCATAAAGTCATTTGTGAGAATGACCATATTTACAATGTTGCAACAAAACGAAAAATATTTTCACCTCTCTATCAAACCTGCCAGGTCTCCTCAAGGCAGGATCTACAGCATCTGGTTGGTTAGTTGCTCCAATGACTACAAAAGGCTGTTCTCTGCCATCCATTAGAGTTAACAGCTGTGCCACAATTCTGTTCTCAGGTGCACTGCTTGAATTGGCCCTCTTTGGGCATAAGGAATCAATTTCATCAATGAACAGAACACATGGACCTTCCGAAGAAGCCTCCTTAGCTTGCAGAAACACACCCCTTAAATTTTCTTCACTCTCTCCCGGCCTTGAACCAAGAATCACAGGCCCACTTATTGTGACCAAGGAAGCACCGACCTCTTGAACCACGCTCCTTACCAGCATGGTCTTGCCAACCCCTGGAGGTCCAATAAGTAACACATTTTTAGGATGGGAAAGCCCCAGCTTCTGCAATGTCCTTGGATAGAGAAGTGGTAAATTAAGAATTTCCTTAAGTGAAGCAAACACTTCCTCCATCCCTCCTAACATGATGCTAGACATTTTGAATTGCTGACTTTTATATCTATTGTGAGTCTGTATCTGCTGTATGCTGATGCTGGTTTTAGCGGTGATAAGACCACCATCACTGGAGCTCGGATCTAAACACTGAATAACAACCAACTGAATTGGAGTTTCTAGATGACTCACGTTTACAATGTGCTTCTCCGACACGTAAGTGCCTTTCAGCATGTCTTTAACCAGGTCGTGAATTAAATTAGGAGATAAGCTGTTCTTGAACTCCATCGTTTTAAGAATAATTTTAATTATCACATTCTTCAGTTTCGGGCAAGTTAGCGCTGTCATTTGGCTTCGGCTAACAGAGAAGTTTCTGTGAGAAAGCGGGATGAAGGCTGCTGTGGCACATTTACTGTCGAACTGCAAAAAACCCTCAGCAAGATCACTTCTTGGCCATGCCGTACACAAACAATCGCCTCCTGGAGTCGTAATTAGAACAGGAGATCCAATCTTCAGCCCTAGATATGCCATCAACGTCGGCCCCATTCTGCATCTTTGTGTTCCCATGTCAGGTGGATCCAAAGGAAGAACCTTCAAACTGATGTCCTCCATGGAAAAAGGCTCACTGCATTAATTATGAAAAGAATGAATTACCCCCCAAACATAGTATTCTATAATCAAAATAATGCAAACCGCTACAAGCGTTCATCTTTAAGCTATCCCTACTGACAACGTTTACATGTGTACTAATGTAAACAGCCATGCGTTTCTAGCAGAATGAACTGGCCAACCGTAAGCTTAACCTTGATTTGTTGTAAAATTTCACAATTGTATATTTATACTACAACATTGCAAGCCAATTAAATACCATTTATGTTACACTTACTATGATATTACTATTTAGGACCGTAAAGTTTCTACCGAAAAATAAATATAATATAAAAAACAATAACTTGAAACCGTACAGTTATGGACGGCCAACTTTTTATTTCCGATTGGTCCTTCACTTCTCGCGATGTCTAATTAACCCCATTCACGTTTTCGTGCGGAATGAACAGTGGATGTGATTGTAATGAAGGTTACTGTGGAAAATATATTTCTTATTAAATAGCATTACTTTTTGTAACGGACTTCAACGAAATCGGAGCCCGTTTAATCAGTGAATATCATCGAAAACACTTCATGACAACCAAAAACGTTTTACAATATGAATAGTTAGGTAAATATGTAATTGTACTGTGTAAGTTTTAAACACGAACACTACTTCAGGTAAAGAAAATTACAAAGATTACTGCCAACGACATATTTCTCTCTAGTGACTCCGAACTTGGCAGCTCCGAACTGAGCTGCGCTGTACTACATTCGAAAGGGAATTTTAATTTAAATACATTTACATACGACACGTTTCTAAACCGGTGGTGCAGTGGTTAACACTGTCGCCACACACATCTGGGACCTGGTTTGAATCTCCCCCGGGTTTCTGTGCGCGGAGTTCATATGTTTTCCCCGAGTCGTCGTGGGGACCCTAAATAGGACTAAGCAGTTAGAGAAAATGGAAGGATAGATGCTTTTCAACGGAAGCAGGAAAATACGAAAACATCAGGAAGTGACATGATTTATATTTTGCAAACAAACAAGTATTTGAGAGTACAAAATGTTGAAGTTACCAAAGCGTCAGCTGCCTGGCTAGATTAGCTGTACATAGAGAAACATCTGGACTCTCAGGTTTCTCAGTCTGAAAATAAGGCCGAATGATGAAAAGTTCCATTCTCGTGGTACGTTGGCGCCATCTAACGGCTACTAGCAGTGACGTTTTAGATAGAAAAAAGTATTGCAAGTAAATTTTAAAAATACATGAATAAATATAAACATTAGTATGACCACACACTTATTGAGATGACTGACCCACAATATTAGGAATAAGTTCGCTAAGAATTAGGTACTATTATGACCATATACTGTGATGACAGAATCATAAGCTGAATAGGTAATTAATAAGTACATAAATGAATCCAGCTTTTGCCTCTATACATTTACACTTCCATCGGAACTCTCAAGAGAATTCCTCAGAAATCTAGGTACGTATTATTAAAATGTTTGCGGATCATACTTAGAATCATTTATTTATTTTATGTATAAATTCACAGTGTTCCTTTTATGTTTAATAAAGCAATAAGTATATGTACTTAAGTAGAATTACAAAAAATAATATAAGTTTATTGTTACTGATGGACTGTTGGGGGGGATGTTGGAATATAATTGGACTGGGCTGGGTTGGGGGCCCAGTGTGATCGGCCTTCATGGGGTCCAAAACCATGGGGTTTGGCATTAGATTTATGTTTATTAATCATTCTTATTTCACTTTTTCTCCTGTACATATCGTCAAGGTTAAAACAGGACTGGCAGAACTGTAAATTACTGATTCATACAATAACTATCTGATTGCTTTAATCAATAAACCAGGTCCTTCCCAGCTACAGAAACAGGGTGGTGTTACAGTAAAGAGGTTAGGGGTTTGGAAGAGAACGTCAGGGCAGGAAACCGAAATGCTTCAAACTTTCTTCTTAGCTGTTTCTTGTGCAGGGTGAAAGTGTCCAAGTCACTTACAGTGTGGTATCAAAACTAGGGTACTGACCGCTAAAATTAATACTGACACCAAATAAACTAAAACTGAAACTAGAAAACAAAACTAAATCTATTTGCACATTCTTAAATGAAACAAACTGAAGTAAAACTGAACAACAAAATGGAAAACTAAATAGTAATAAAGACTAATGCAAATTTGAAAACGATAATAACCCTGGTACATGTGAGAAAATGTGATAAGATAATATACTGTCAAGGTGCTGCTATGTCTGGATCATCTCTGCAGTCGACAAAACAATAGCTGAATACCCCAGCTGACTTGTGGTTTCCTTCTTTTTAATGGATCCTTGAGGTTAGGGTGGATCACGTTGGGTTACGTTTATTTAATATTAAAAGATAAAGTCGAAGATTGCCAGTGATGCCACAATATAATTTAGATTACTGATTTCCATTGTTATTCTTGCTGGTGCCCTGCGATGGGCTGGCCCCCCATCCTGGGTTGTTCCCTGCCTCGTGCCCATTGCTTCTGGGATAGGCTCCGGACCCCCCACGACCCAGTAGGAAAAGCGGTTTGGAAAATGGATGGATGGATGGATTCTTGCTGGTAAATAAACTTGTGTGTATAAAAACGTGCATCTATTCCAACCATTTAAGTTCTCTGTTATAGCCACATTCCCTCCAGAATGTTCAGATGCCAAGAGGGGCTAATTCAGTGTGGGCTGCAACCCGGACACCATACTAGTGGGTGAGGTAGGTAATACAACAGGTTTTCCCTAGAGTTAGAAAGACTGAGTTTTACCAATGATTTATTACGAATGAATGTACATTGCTTTTATATACTAGTGTAATTGTGGCAAGCTGTATCACATATTTTAGTCTCGATGCCTAGATTAGCTGCCTAATGTAGTCATGGGCTTAATTACGGCGGGGTGTGGGGGTTGTAGCACCCCCCCCCCTCCAATAAATTCTCCTCATCTGTGAGATACATCCAGTTCTTCTGGTTTCCTCTGATGTTCCACCTCATGCTGCTTAGTGGATCGGACTCCCTACTTTGCCTGTTTTCTTACCATTAACTGGCATCTTGTACAGGGTGTCCCCTATCTTATGTCCCAGACTGACAGGAATCAGCTCCCGGCTTTCTGCGAGCCCACATTGTTTGTGGCTGTGGAAGACGGACGGACATCCGGTTTGTCTGGCATATCTTACCGATGTGTCAGGCGCCTTCAAGCTGCTCTGCGATTGTAGGAATTGAAGCTGAGAATATTCTCAATTTGGTGGTAGCTCAGTAGCATAACATGGTCTCTGGGGAACGTCTCAGCTAAAAATGCACTTTCGCCGAAAGGACACATGGGATGGAAGGATCCTTTGTTCCTTCCTTTTTTCTCTTAAATAAATCCCAAATAATCAGCTCAAGATATTGTTGTCATGGTCACCTTTGAAAATCTGCAGGAGCACATGGTTGGAGCTCTTAAGGTCTTCTGGGTGGCATGATGGTTCAGCAGGCAGCATTGTGGTCTCACACCTCCAGGTTGGGGATTCTGCTCTTTGTTTGAGTGTGAAGTTTGCATGTTCTTCCCTTCCTCTGGGTATGCAGGTTTCCTCCAGCAGTCCAAAAAAATGCAGTTAGGGTTAGCCAGCCTCTCTGTATCTTGTGTACCCCAGCCTTGTGTTGCCTGGGATAGGGTCCAGGTGGGCATGACCGTGATTAGAGATTATAAAATGGATGGATGACAGACCTCGAAACCTCATAAATGTATCTCCATACGGAGAGGTTCCACTCATCACGTAACTCAAGTAAATAATCCGGTTGACTCATTGACATCACAGAGATTTTATGAAAAGTAACCCTTCATGGAGATAAAAGTTAGACATCCGATGCTGTTTTTAAGTAGTAACATTTTCGCAGTTATTGTCATGAATGATGCAGGCTGGCATGCAACAGAAGAGGTGAGGGAGATGGATGTCTGTGCAGTGGTGGGGTCATCACAGTCACGGAAAAGAAAGTAATTCAACAATTCAAAATAAAAGGCGAGTTTTTTTTATTGGGGAAATACAAGCTTTGAACACCCTGGGGTCAGAATAATGAAAAGTCTCAGTGCAACTGATATGCTGAGCATATACCCTGCAGGGGGGGAGCAGAGATTTCTTACAGTGACGCTGTGGTGTTTTGGGCGTAGATGCTGTGACCTGTTCACATGTCCCTTAGTGCCCCCCTCCTTCCCTCCCAGAAGCAGTGCCCTCACCTGAGCCTTTGGGGTGCCATTCCCCGACCGGATTACCTTCTCATCAACGTCCCCAGATAAATTTGATCTGGGATAGGTGAAAATAAATACAAAAAAGCACGGCGGAGCTCGAATGTGTCTCCGCTGGGCTACAAAGGGGCTGGGAGAGGCGTAACGGGAGACGGGGCTGTGACACGTCGGGGTGCCGTCTCTCCGCCTGCAACCGGACACCGACCGCTGGCCCGGCTTTGTGCGTCTGCCAGCGCCGGGGGACCCGCGGCTACAGTGCGTGTCCGTCTGCCAGCACAGCCAGCAGATCCCCCATCATTCTCCCTGTCCGTTTTAGCTTTTATTTGTGTCTCAGTATTTATTCCTACGTCAAGCTTAATTTAGTTATTTTTCCCGTGCTCTTTGTTTTGGAAGTTAATTGGACTTTTGATTTCATGCCAATAAATTTCACCAGACTGAAAGCAGCGGAGGTAATATGTTGACAATTGCAATTATATGAACAAATATCACGGACATGAAGCTGTGGTATTTCGGGAATGGCCTTTAATTAGAAGCAATGACATTTTAAACTAAACTGTATCTATGAAAAGAGAACGTTTTAGACAGCAGAATAGCAAATCAGGCTGGCAATATTTAAACCTCCTTTTTACTGTTGTGACTCCTGCGGATGTGGTATTGATTACCGCAGCCTCCGTGCAGCCCAGGGGCTCCGATGCACGTTTGCAAACCTCCTAATAAACTCATCCAATGCAGAAAGTAAAACATCAGACGGGCGCAGGTTTTCCAGTAAACCCTTATTCCTCCGTTTGACTTTTCTTGACTCCCGCCAGGGACTTCCCCCTCCCCATACCTCTTTTTGTATCTCCTCTAATCCATTGTTTGCTTTGGCTTTAATTGGTCACATGCATACCGTGACACGGGGACCCGGAGTCATTACCCGATCCGCGGCGTTTCCGACTGAGCGCCCGTACCGTTAAGTTTGTACGGACACGGGCTAACAAGAAATCCTAATTACTGTTAGAGCTCAAGAAATATTGTTAATTGGCAGCAGAGTTTTTTTATTCCGTAGGAAAGGGCAACACCGGCTGGGGAGAGCGACGACCAGATCGGGGTATTTAGTTGCGGAGTGGAGAGTTTGTCACAAGATGCTCTAATTGCTTTTACGGAGGCTGCATGGTAACAGCGACGGGGTGAAACGAGAGCTTCGCATTCGCGAGTTATTAACATAACTCAAGTTAGTCTTTCATCGGGCCGTTTGCATCTCACCAAATGACAATGATGGTCTGACAGGAACAACAAGAATATTAAATTCTGAGTGCAAATTTTAAACCCCCTCTAGGGTTATATGAAGATTATAATTTAGGCAGAAAATGAGCATGTTTGAAGTGACCTTTAAGGTATTTCTAGATCTGTCACATGTGAAGAGCATGTCTTGGAGGACATCAAACGAGTGAGCCGTGTGCCCGGGGACCGTCTGATCGGGGCTGTCCGCAGGGGATTACCTCACACTATAATCAAAGATAAGACCTTCTCCTCTTATTAGCAACCACTATAACCACCACAGGCGGTCGCATTCCTGCTGGCCCCAGTTGGGACAGTCACCCTTTTGTTGGAAGGCTTGGGCCACATCTGTGGGCCTCTCAGTGGGATTAGCCTGCCCGGGTCCTGCCCGGGGAGAATATTCTGAGGGATTATGGCGGCCCCCATCTAAAAAAAATAAATAAAAAAATAGCAGCCTGAGCCAAGGTTCCACCCATGTTGACAGACAATGCTCCAGTCTGTCTGTAAGTGATGGGCAGTTGGGATTGTCGTGGTATGTGCCACCCCCCCCCAATTGATTTTGGGGCCATTTGCCACACCTATGTGGAAGAACAAATGGTTTGAATGGTTTCTGTGCAGATCTGTAGCATTTAAGAACGTATCTTCATGAATGTATAAAAAGCAAATAAGTAGAATCTACAGGAAGAGGGAAAATATCCTTGTTTTTCAGCACGAGGCGTCTCGGATTTATGGAAATCTGTGGATTTTATTACATTTTAGCTTCCCGTTATGCTGGTTATGTCGTTGCTATTGTCCAGTTCTTCTCTCATTACGGTGCACAAAAAAGAACCTTGTAACGATGGATCCGATTGATCCCTTTACTACAGGTACGAAAGTCACAGTGAGAATCCAGATAATCATTATATTGTATATTATACCAACCCCCCCCCCCCAATCAGAAGGTTCCCACCATCAATCCCGTTTGTCGCTTACTCCCACGCCATGAATTTATTGATGAAAATATTTCTGAGGACAGAAGCCGCATGTTTTTACACATTTTTGCTAGCGTTTACGTTTTTGAGCTAACCACGGTAGCCAATTAGCATCAGTATCTGTAGTGGCCCTCCATGCGACATTATCGTAGCCTTCCTGCGTTACGTGTCTCCCGTGTTTAACCCTCCATCCATCCATTTTCCAAACCGCTTATCCTTACTGGGTCGCGGGGGGTCCGGAGCCTATCCCGGAAGCAATGG
>JAODJX010000007.1:7232297-7247077 GCA_026776945.1 Isichthys henryi
GACCCAGACGGAGACTCGAACCCGGGTCCCAGAGGTGTGAGGCGACAGTGCTAACCACTGCACCACCATGCCGCCCCCCCGCGTTAAACATTAAGATGTCAATTGCGTTCACATATCACATGCTGCTGGATTAAGTTTAATCCGTTTGTTTTCCCATTAGTGCAGATTCGCAAACATTCTATGGTCGTAATCCTAATGTCGCAAAAGCATCTGCTAGTCCGCGTTTCTATCAGTGAGAGTGGCTGGCCAAAGGACGTGAGCCCTGTGCACCACGGGGAGAGGGCTGTGTGGTCCTTTGCTTCTTTCGCCCCTCTAACACTACAACAAAGAACACAGCTGTACCCTGCCAGCTCACGGAGGAAAAACGACCCGCACTTGATAAGATCAGACGATGACTCACTTTTAATTATTGACAGCGGTTTTTTCTCTACACATCCCTGCAGCCACTCTGCTGAGCTCTTTATCAGAAGACAATTGCACCCTTCAGACAGCGCGATAAAGCTCTCCATTAACTCCCATGCAACCGGCCTAAACATGCTCTTGCCTATCGTTCCATCATCCCCACCCCCAAAATCACCGAACGGCGAGGATGAATACCACACAGAGCCTCTTCTGGGAGGGAAGTCTATATGATCGAACATTACCAATTAATGCCTAAGCTAGTTCAAACTACCGTTGATAATGATTTAGCACCGAGTCCCGGTCATTGCCAAGTCCACGGACAGTACAGACGGTAACTGCCATGACCTAGGAGTAGTTAAAGTGGCTCGTATCCAAGGGGTATAGTAGGGGGGCATTAAAAGCCAGCTTTTCAGTTTCCAGTTTAACCACAAGTCTTGGTATTTTTTCGTATCAATCCCAGAAATGACGTCTCCCATGCAGTGATCCCGCCACCCCAGGGAATCGAGTTCCGACGAACACCTTGTTCGAGGTTCTGCTTGTTTATTATTTTTTATGTAATTAGAGGGACCTTGGGTTTAACCGCAGGCCTGTGACGGATTTACAGCGGTGATAATTTATTTCTGAACGATCCATGAAATCATTGTTCTTTAAATTTGCTTTATTATTCATAAACCTTGTTCCTTTGGAAACTTGGTCTAACCGCAGTGTGCAAAAAAAAACCCAGCTACAAGACCAACAACAAGTCTATAGACTGACTGAAAGGCTGAAACCAAGTGAGAATGTGACCTCGCTGCTTATCAAGAGACTTCAGTTTTGACTAAGACCAGAGAAACAGGCCTTATTTAACAATTGCTATGAAAAGCGGTATATAATCAAAATTGACCTCAGAGGTACTTATTACTTTGAGGGTACAGAAAGAAAAAAAAAATTAAACAAAAAAGCAGAGGTCTAAATGGTGACGGAAGGAAAGGACACCATCTGACCCGAAGTGACACGAAAGGGAACCAGAGCATAAATCCACTCACTCCTGCTTCCATGCAATGACTCGACTCTTGCGGAAAAAATGCCAGTTCTTGTAATTCTTGTTCTGCTACCATCTGCCTCTGGGCACCACTGCCATGGCCATATGTGTAAATTACAGGGGAGATGGGGGGTTGTAACCCCTCCAATTATCAAAACCGGCTAATACAACCCCCTCAATAATCACATCTCCCTCTACATGGGTGGAGACCTCAACCCCCCCCCCCCCCCAATGTTCCAGCCAGTTACGCCCTTGAATGTAGCAGACGTCCAAAAATACTTGCCTAAGGAAACAATTTTAGATTGGTACCGTTATCTTACAAAAGGTGCTGCCTGTATTTTTTACGCCTGCCCTTGTCCTCAGTGCCACATTTCACTCACTCACATAATTATTAAATGCTTAACTTCTTAAATAACTACGTTTCTGTAGTCTACTGGTACATAATAAGTTTAGTTGCCATTTGCTTCCTCTACTCTCTTATTCACGTTTTAGGGGATATTGAGCTTGTAATTACTAATAAAGTATGAAAACCGACCGCACGAATCCAGGATCTCGTTTAGACACTGAGCTGCACTGTTATTGACGTTTAAGCTGCAGTGAGACTCGCCATCGGACGAGGGCGATACATAAATATATGCAACCATGAACACGCCGCTACACTTTCAGTATTGCGATCTGAACGGACAGAATGGAAACGGCCTATGACGCCAGTGTGATATTCTTAAGGAAACATCTAGGCCACTGCTGAATGTAAAAATGTGACAGATAGAAAACTCATATGCTGGTAAAAGGCACAACAAGATGGTTACTTTCTCTGCTGTTTCCGATATTAATTTTAATTTATATAATTAAATAATGATTATAAATAATGCGATGTCGTGGTGATAATCCACAGAGTGAAAACGCTTTATATCTTATATATTCTTATTTGTGTCTGTAAGCATTTGAATGAATACATTTAGAGTTATTGATTTTTTTTTGTTTCCAAATCGCTTTAAGTGAAACGTTCCTGAAATAAAAAGACAACAACAATGCGTAATAATATACATGTACTAAACCCATGTTTCTATGGCAACCAGGACATCTTAAAACTCATATAGAAGTCAAAGATTGCTGTCATTGTACAACTGCTCATGGGACGAATGCGAAATGCGTAGCGCACAGCTCACATTACATTCGCTTTCCTTTATGCTGCTGTTTTGATAACTGGAGCTTTGCGTATCGCTGATGAAAACACACTAAGATTATGCACGCGTGTATATGTACAGTATAGTCCATGAGCACTACATGTGAGACCGCGGCTTCATAGTTAACTATCCAAAGCCGCATGTCGAATTACAGGCAACGACTGGTGCGTTTTGGCCACGGTGACAGCAGACATCATTAGACGCAGACAATAAACTAAGGCTCTCTGCTTTGATATATTGTCTGTTTCGTCAAACTATGTTGCTGCGGCTAGCGGTTACCATAGAAACCGTCTCTTCCCTATATGTACACCCAAAAACGGTCTTTGGCTGAGATGACTCCTGAACTGGGCGTCATGGTTCGCCAGTCCCAGAGTTTTGGGTTTTCTCAGACCCTATAGGCTACTTGGTGTCCTTAAGTTGATAAAACTATCAGGTTGAGCTCGTTTGATTGAATGAATGGCGATCGAATTATAGCGCACCTTTGCTTATGAGATATTTAACCAGGATAAATGTTGCAACAGATATGAATAAACATAAAAGCGAGTGTCTCGGAAATGCAACTATCCATCTAAAGTATCAAAATTAATCAGTAAAGACAAAAGTAACTATCCAGACTATCAACAAGAAATGAAATGCGAGGAGGAGCCTTATGAGACACTTTCGCTTTAGTTTCCGAAAGACGCGAACGCAAGACGCGAACCTCGCGCACGTCAACGCACGTGTGTCCTGCGTGGAAATTGTGCTTTTTATTTGCTGCGCCTGGTTTTACTGCTCAGATTCCAAGGTTGCCGCTGTTAAAGCACAGCCCATGGGCGCGGGTGGAAAGTGACCCGAGGACTGATTGCGGCGCAGTGATGGGTGAGGGAGTGCCGGGGCAGGGACGCCTTCTGCAGGGACTCGGCGCCGCTGCGCTCCACTGCGGTCTGCTGCAGCCGCGGCTGTAGAATGGGACGGACGTCCACCTTTGCCTCTGATTTTGTAAGTATCAAAGTGTCGTGTTTTCACACCATCATCGATGCGCCTTTACATATCTGCTGGCCCGATTGCGGCGAATCTCTCCCCACTTTGCAGTACAGCATTCGCATTTCTCCACATTAACGATAGATCTTGCGCTGGCGGTGAATTGTGCAACCGCTAAGGAGAATTTCGCATGACTTTTTATATTTAACAAGAGGGAGCAGAAAGAAGAAGGAAAAAGACATTCCGTTAGTCGCATGATCTGGATGTGTGATATGATCTCAGATACTTGCACCTTAAACGTCACAGAGGAGACCAGCAACCGTTATAACTGTAGATTGCTTGTTATTATCGACTAAGAATGTATTTCATTTCCAGTCGAGACGTACGTTTAATTTATTTTCGTACCTTAACGTTTCGTAACTCACTCGTATTCGTTTTGTTCTGCCGATAAAATTTACACCTGCGAGTTTTTTTTTCCCACGACCAACTTCCATGATGCAATCAGTGTTTGGTTCGACTTAGAACTGATGTGGTTATTTGTACGTCCCTTTTAAACGCTGTATTTCCTGTTGCAGATATTGAACCATTTGTCACCGCTGCCTGCGTTTGAACAATTGGAATGACATCTGTCCAAAGAAGGCGTATTCTTTCAGGTAAATGAATGGTTATACACCAAGTCTTTTATACTCGTTTATTTTTCAGGTTTTTGTTGCAATAAAAATGGGTAAATGAAGTGTGCTGACGCCGTAACACCAGTGTACTGTAGGATAAGCAGATGAATGACTGGCCATCGCTTTACACTTGCATCTAACGCATGAAGGCCTCTGCAAGCTCAGTTTGATTCATGTGGGCATCAGTCTTTCATCTGTCATGAATATATCTCACCATACTGTTACCTTACCATACAGCGGACTGAGACCCCTGATTTTGAAACGCGAAACTGAGCAATGTGATCAGGAGTTCTTTAACACTCAGTTATGTGGAATGAGATTCTAAGGACAAGATGGTGACATTACTAAGACAAACTAATGGACTGTCAAGATGCAGTAGGTGGGCAGTGTGTGGGGATTGCGGCCTTACTCGCAGGCACATCAAGGCACATGCAAGCTGTTTCTATTTGTATTAATATCCATCCATCCATCCATCCATCTATAATCTGTTCGTTCATTCATTAATCGTCCAACCGCTCAGATATTTGTTTGTATTGTACTTGTATTAAGTAACTGCAATTGAAAATCTAGTTATTTAATCTGCACATTCATTCCAAATATAGTATTTTATTATTTGTTAGTATAAGGATGACAAAAGCTTTCTATGCGCCATATTGGTTACATTATCTTTTAGCATGTTTCCTTTTTAATGGGCATCACATGTATACATTTGCAGACTTTAAAACCCACCAGAGATGCAGCGTGATGCACTGATAATGCAGATTGCAATCAGAAGCGATTTTTTTTTAGTGGTCATTGGGGATCTGTCCTGTTGCAGACGCAATAGAACTGCGTGTAAAACAGTGTTATGCATGGCTGATTTTTTTCCCCACCCCGATACAATTATATAAGGTGTAAATGAACATGGAAAGATGTCATATGATAACCGTTGTCGGCCAGTCTTTGTAGGAGGCGGAGACCAAGTAACAGCTTCCAGCAGATTCCCCCGTCAAAGGAGCTGAGTTCTGAGCTCCTCTGGGTGTTAATTAAGGATGTTTGGAAAGTGCAGAGTGTGCTTGAGACTGCAGGGTGGATATTGGCTGTGCTGAAAGCGCAGGGAGGGCAGCATTTAAGAACGATTAAACCCAGCCTGGTCATGAGCTGCTTCATAGCTTCTACAACCAGAGGTGCCTTTGGCGATATCAAAGTTGATAATGCCTATGAAATGTTATTTTTTATTACTGCACTTTATAATGTAATATTTTGCTGATAAGATCTCCCTAAAATTTGATATATAGCTGCCTGGTTTAGAAAATATACATGCAATGAATTTCTGTTTGTATGGCCAATAAGAAGGTTGGAGAAATGAGAAAGATAAAGTTTCTTTAACCACGATGGAACGGGCTGTATATGTGAGTGTTATGGTTTATGGAGTAAAATTTAGCGAAGCCCGTTTAAGGGCCGGCTTGTGTGTCTGTTGTGTTGTGGTGGTTAGTTAATGATGATGATAAATGAAATTCGGCGTGACATTGCTTTCACACCAGAAGCTGGATTCTGACTATGAATGATGGGTTGCAGTCCTGGATGAGAAGCTCAGTGGCATGATCTCACAACACGGCCCGTTTAAGCAGTCAGATGTAACCCTAAGCACAATCTACTGTAAACACAAGTTCATGAGTGTCAGCTTGGCCATTTCAAAAGATCTCTTAATGTCACCACAGTATCCATCCGATAAACCAATGCATTTTGGGACTCAACCACTACCCCACCTTGTTTTGCAAATGATTAATTAAGGTGAAATTTAACCTATAAATGGAATGGCTGAGATGTACCTAAGGAGAGCTTTGGGAACTGAAGTGGTGTTCTTTTAGACATCCAACAAGATTTCAGTAACTTTTTGGAGAAAATGAGGATTTCCATCAGTCTGTCTATCCATCCATCCATCCGTCCGTCCATCCATCCATCCATCCATCCATCCATCCATCCATCCATCCATCCATCAATCCATCCATCCATCCATCCATTTTCTGTAACCGCCTGTCCTCTTCAGGGTCATGGGGAGGTCCTCCAGGTTTGGGGCACATAACCCAGAGGCTATGTGCGCAAGACAAGAATTTCTTATTACTTTTAATTGCGTTACTGTTAATTTCCACATGTTCTAATGTTGTGGGTTTTTTCTAAGCAAATATACTGTTACTACTATGTTAGCAACTTGCGCTATTGGAACCAGCAAGTACGAGACAGGAGTTTCCCCAAACCATAGTTCAAACTACGGAGGTAACGACATTGCGAAATTGCGTAGTACGATGCATCGTTAAACGACACAGGTGTTTCCCAAAACCATTTTAGTAGAAGCTCTTTCCCGGGTGACAGCGTCATTGATGATGGAAAATGCAGTCGAAGGAGAGTAGAAACCATCTAAGTAAGCTGAAAACATTAAATAATCTCGCTGTGCAAACATCTATAATGTCAAGTGCTTTGAAAATGTAGTTGTAAGAGTACTTTTTATGTACTTCTCTGTTCACGAGTATGGGATGATTTCAGAGGATGTTGTTTACCCAGCTTGTTTGTGTTTTATGGTAGAATTCATTACATAGATAAATATATATTTAGGGTCGCACGATTATGACATCACAATATCACATCGAGTAATATTGCAATATTTATAAAACCGAATACAAGATTAAGTTACCTGAAATAAGCTATTGCCAAATTGAACTTACTGTATGTAACAGTAGAGTGTGTCTAGTTTATAAGCGCTTATAGTGTGATTAAAATAAAAATAAAATAAATGTTATTACAGATAGAGCCGATGTCACTAAATGTATTATAGCCTAAGATTCAACATGAAGTATCATACATATATTATGATTATATTGCCTTCATGTTTCTGTAGCTGTGAAGGACCTAGTTTATTGATACGCCAAGTCCCTGATGACAATATGCACACACTTGATGGGATTTGGCACTTTTGGAGAAAGTAAAGTCTACCTGTGTCCCCCAGTGAAAAGCCCTGGGGTGGGGGGTTAGTGGTTAGAGAGAGAGGGGAGTTATTTATAAAAAAGTAAAGTAAAGCAATGAGATGGCTATTGTACAAAGAATGCTGAAACCAAATTCAGTACACCAATTTCAAAAACTCCCAGTACACTCAAAATGCCAAAATAAATAACCTTTCACTCAGCACTGAATGTGTGAAAGATTCTAGCAGTAGTTTGCAGTTCCACCAGCCCTGTGTTAACCTTGATGATATATGTACAGGAGTAAGGAGAAATAAGTATCATTACTAAACATAAATCTAACGGCAAACCATTAAACAATGCTTGGTAACTGCAATAATCTCATATTTTGACAAAAGGAGTACATTTTCACTTAAATAACCACACAGCAAATACGTGTGTGTCTTTGAAGAATGGAGAATGGAGAAAATGTGCAGCGGCTCTCACTAGAAAATACTTAATCTCTCCTTTCTGGATCACGGTTATTAATAATTTTTTTGGATCCTAATGAATCCTTTATGGTTGTCGTGAAAACTGTTAGTCAAGCTAAAAACACCATATGCAGCCCTGACTGGCCCATAAAAACAGTTATACACGAGTACCTTGGTCAGACGAGAAATGCACCAACATGGCGGATAGTGGTCTTGGCTTTCTGTGGGCGGTTATGCTGTTACGTAAATTGCAGCTCACTAAAGTGCAAATTGAAGGCGTGAAAATGAAACCGCATTTCGCATTACCAGCATTTCGTTTTAGTTAATACTGCATTATTTATTTTAGTTTTTATTTAGCTTTCTTTTTTTTTAAAAAAAAAAAAATTATATTTATTTTTAGATTTTTTAAAATATTCCGATTTAAGAAATAATTTTTTGCTCCTAGTTTCAGTTTTACTCTCAATTTTCGTTAACTATAATAACCCTGGTTTGAATTTCCCAAAACATGTTTTTGCCATTTCCCTACTAGCACTATGTTTGACAATATGTGGTAGCTACATTTTTTTAAAACTTGTATTATCTTTCTTCTGATCATAATCCATCTTCTAATCGCTTATCCTGGTCACAGCATGGGGAGGGGAGGTTTGCTAGAGTCTTTCCATGGCTGCATACGGCACAAGGTCATGATACTTCCTCACAGTCAATGGGAAAGTTACTGACATCAGTTAGGTTAAGTGCATGTCTTTGGGTTGTGACAGGAAGCCTCTGTGACACAGGGAGCACATGTGGACTGCAGGCGCACAGAGCCAAGCGGGATTCAGAGCTCAGACTCTGAAAGTGTCGTGTCAGCGCTTCCCACTGTGCCAGCCAGCTGTCAAGATATCTATGCAAGTCACGATAGGCTAAAGGGCTACGCTAACATATCAGTAGACTGCGGTTAGTTCATTTTTAATGGGATTACTGCGATAAAAGCTCATCTTTTTAAGTTTTGACACTTGGGTGTTACTGAGGCTCCGTTGGAAGCACTGCTATCTCACACCTCTGGTGTGTGACCGTTGAATAGCCCTTCTGCACTCTGTGTGCAGTTTGCCTGTTCTCCTGCTGTCACGCGGATTCTCTCCCAGCATCCCAGCCAGGGCGTGCCCCGGCCTTATACCCTGTGCTTCCTGGGACAGCCCTCTCCCCCAGGACCTGAAATGTGGATGGATTGATTCTAACAAATGTTTCTAGTCTGTATGTTAAGAGTTAAAGAAATATTCCATGTGATTTTTTTGCTGATTTTTGCAGAGAGGCCCGTAGACTTTGCCAGGAGTCCCCTGGTACTATGAGGCGTTGTGAGCAGAGCAGACACACTGGTAAGATCAAAGGTTTTACCTCTGTCTTCTTGTCGCTGAGCTGTGTGTGAGAGCCTCAGTGTGGGACTTAAATTAAAAGGCTGGCAGTTGGAACCTTGGCTTACTCTTCTGGTGAGTGTGGCTGGGGTGTGAGGGCGTCGCACGGGGTCCATGGGAGCCACGGTGCAGAAAAGGGCCCGTTCTTATTGCCATGGCATTGTGGTCTCTGTGCAGGATGCCGATCCCCTCCTCTGTGTACTCTGCCATGTGGAAAAGGTGCAGTTGGCTTTAAAACGACAAAATTCAGAGTAAAAATTGATATTTACGATTTAAATAGTTAAAGATAAAATTCTCCTTTTTTGATTTGAACATGGTGTTACGCTCGCCGGTTAACGGGAGCGGCGAGCAGGCAGGCAGGCGGGCGGGCAGGAAACAGGCGAGCAGGCAAAATACTACGCAACGGGGATTTATTTGGGGAACACAGACTGGGAAACATCTGACCACAACCATACCAACTAACATCAATGACTGACAAGGGGAACAGGTAAGACCAGGACTTAAATAGGACGGGACTAATCAAAGTAATCGGACACAGCTGGAGACAAATCGGGGAATCACACGTGGATAATTAGGGGGCGTGGCACACAGGAGGATCGGACAAGCAGGGCATCACACCGGGTTTCACATTTAATTAATCAGTGTCTAAAAAGGTATATTTTAGTTTTTTTTTGTTTTTTTTTTCTGCAGTGTTTCGTGTAATTGATTTTGAAGAAATATGCTCTCCAAAAGCAATACAAAATTGTCTGATGTGCATTTTTAAAAATGAGCTGATGTGATTAAGTATGTGAGAAGAGTGTGACCGTTCGCCTCACAGCTGTCCCACGTACAGCACTAAGACGCGGAGCGGTAACGTCAAGTCACTTTTCATACCCTGATGTTTATCTGATTTCCTGGAAGCAGACTTCTTTAACAGCGTTAACGTTTTTAAATCAATATTTGAGAAATACAATCTTGGAATAGGTGCCCTAAATTTAGACTCCTAATCCTGTGTCAGAATTTGATAGCTGTTTCCAAGGACTGTGCCGAGATCTCGTGGCTTGGAGAGGTGCACAATATCATTCTTTCCAGGAGATCGAAGCTCTTGTTGTTTTGAGCCCCTGTCTCGTCTCAGAATAGCAGGACAGAAAGGTGGGAAAGTGATGCATCAGTGTTTGACAGGTAGGAGATGCTGAGTGACCTTTATTGGGTAGAAGTCAGGTTATACAGACTGACCGGGGCAGACGTAGCCGTGGATATGTGACCTGGCAGCTTCTCCCCGCATCAGTTATTGGATGCAGATGAGATCAACAATACAAAACACCTAGATTTTGTGTGTTTTTATTGAGTCGTGTAACGTGTCTCTTTAACTCTCCCGTGACTGTATGCGTGTCACGGATCGCTTCATCACAGGCCTCGCAATACTCCGAGCGACATGCATCCAAGCACTCCCTCCTTTCATTGGCTCTCATCTGCTGGCCATCCAGTTCTCTGATGTCGAAGACGCCTCCCTCGTCCAGTCCTCCAGTGTATGGAGGTTCCGGTGGGCCCGAAGGAACGACGTGACTGCGGTCCGTCTGGAGTTTTCTCCTCAGTTCCATTTGTTTCGCTTTAGTCGGGACTTTAGTGAGATTCTAATAATCTCCATTTGTTGAGTCAACAGGGCGACTTGCCGAACACTGGTGTGCATTTGTGGTGCACTGGTGCTGTGAAGTATTCAGTTGCAGAGATGATATGACAGGTAAACGTTCACTGTTTGGCCAGTGGCTTTGGTTTGGTTTCTCTGCATTTGTCTGTTTGTTTTTTCCTATTATGCGTAAGTATCTTGCAGCTGGTGTTTTGGCAGGGAGCTGCTATTTATATCAGAAGTTGGGATTTACAGTATGCAAGCCCCATGGGTAGAATGTTTTTGCATACTTAATTGCAGCTGCCTTCCTCTGAACAGCAAAAGTGAATGAGAAAACGGGAGGCTAACAACCAACACTGACAACACTTCAATTATTGATCTGGCAGGACAGGGGTGGTGTGAAAACACACAGCTAGAGCACTGTTATTTCACGGAGCTTTAAGGTTAATAACCATGCGTTATTCACCAAGAATTTTACCGCTACCCTGTTTTCCTTGGCAGGCAGAATGTACACAGTAGAAATTAAGACAAGTTGAGCTCAGTTTTAGGGACAGACTCCTTGAGATGTTGGAAGATCTTGTGCAGGGAGATAAACTTTATCTAAAACAGAGCTCAGCTTTTTCTGTCATTCACAAATTCTTCCACAGCATAAAGGATTTTCTCATCTCATGAATTCAGGCAGCTTATGTAGTAGGAAACAGTGGCACACTGAAAGCTTTCTGGGGGGTTAAATAGATGCACAAACGGTAGGTTTATCACAAAGCTTATTTTAGGCCGTAACAGTTTGAATTGCGCCAAGCAGGACGATGAGGCCATCACGTTTTGGTAAATTGCGTGACCTCATCTCCGATTGCAGCACAGTCTGTGTCAGTCGTAAGTCTCTGTGGTTTCAGTTGGCTTTCTGTCCTGCTATTCTGAGACGAGACAGCGGCTTAAAACAACAAGAGCTTCGATCTCCTGTAAAGAATGATATTGTGCAGCTCCCCAAGCCACGAGATCTCGGCACGGTTGTTTCCAGTATATTGCCAATATTTCGATTGACTCGTTAAATGATGTCGCGCCAAAATTTACTTCTGCTGGTAATGACAGAACCCCTGAATAAGGTGTGGTGACATCAGCGCGTGGGGCCAAGCGGCTCAGCCTGACAGTGATCGATGGCCACTTTGTCATGCATTACTTTTCAGGAACTGGAAAGGAGTCATGTGACGTGACTGTGGGGGAAAGAGATCTAACAAATGATCCAATTAACTGTGTGGAAAGTCTTACCTTGCCAGGCTTGCTGTGGTGTGTGAGTCGCACGCATGGTGTGGGGGGATGTTAGGAGAGAGAGGCCTAATTGTTTCCAGTCACATATCCAATCTCTAGGTAGTCAGTGTCCATGGAGACTAACCATAGCTTGTAGGGTTTCATGTTCTTTTTTGTAACACATAATCTTTACATTTCTTTCCAGTTTTGATTCAAAAATGCTGTCTGGCTTGTTGGCTAATGAATGATTGTTTTAGTGCTGACGGCTCGATTGCTTTGACTTCCCCGGTCGTTTGTTTGCTTCGGTCACCGCTGTCCCGGCACAGCGGACTGGAACGAAGCCATCTAAGCGTGAATACACGATTTCTCAGTCTTTCCGGCTGAAATGGGTTCGGGATGGGGAAGACCTTTAAGGACGCCTTTGGAAAATCAACAGTAGGCTACTGTCAGTGTTATTTAAATGAGACTGATGAGTTACATTTATTTCTTTGTTTGTTTACATAAATTATGCACCAGTCTCATTCAGTAGTCAGGTTACTACAGCCATCAGTGAGCGTCATTAAGTTTATTATCCATTAACTTTGGTCATTCTCTAAGTCTTTAGCTCTCTTTGCTGGGGAAGCAATTAATGAATCTCTAGCTCCCACATTTCATGAAGGTAATGAGTAACGGTGATGAACATTCAGATGGTGAAATTCCTAATGATATTTCCATACTTGTAGGTAGAATTGCTAATGTTTTAGAGATGCTAAGCCGAGTTAAATGCCAGGTCAAAGGTCACACTGAGTGTCAGTTCCACCCTGTTGCTCGTACCACCAAAGTACACAGCTTTGCTGTAACGCAGTTGCAAACGTGACAGGACATGCTTGAGCTTCCTCAGGTAAAATGGAGAGGGTATCCCCGACTTTATGCATCAGAGAAACCTAAATGTTGTGCAGGGAAATTGAGGGGGAGGGAACTAGTTTTATGTTCAGGCTGGAAAATGATTAACTTCAGAGATGTCGGAAGGCATCACTCGAAACCATTTCAGCACATTGCTACTCTGCTCTCTTGCTGGGGGGTAAAACAGAAGCAATTTCTGAGCAAATCAAAATCCGACTCGGTCAAGATGTATGTACAGCGAGTGAAAGGGGGGGGCCTGGTTCCCCATTAAAACTGGGGCAAGTACAGACACCTTCAGCATACCAGAACGACCTTCCAGCTTAGCGACCGCCTCGCAGAAACACATCACCTCAAGGCGTGGAAGAACACGGGTGCTCCTGAAATCTGCGGAACGCGAGGCATTTTCAGGGACGGCCGTCCCCGAGAGCTGAAGGGCATGTCGCTCCTCTGAAGTGGTTGGCTCGCCATGATGTGCCCCCGCCTCGCCGGGTAACGGCCTCGCTCACACTGACTTATCGCGTTGTTTACACAAGGATGACTGCACCAAAGGAAATGGCAGAGAAATGGCTGAGGGTGTTAATGCCCTGGAGAGGAGGCCAGTCGCCCCCAAGCAAAGACCCTAGACAAGGTAAAGCTTAAATACAAAATAATAATAATAAATTGTATGGTGCAGTAAGCTGAATGGTGGGGGTTTAGATTGGCACACTACTGGATTCATATACTATAGGGCAGCGTTTCTCAATCCGGTCCTCAGGGACCCACAGACAGTCCATGTTTTTGGTCCTACCAGCTTCTGGTTGGAGGAGTAAAATTGTGGACTGCCTGGCAGGGAGCTTGGAGGGAGCAAAAACGTGGACCGTGTGCGGGTCCCAGAGGACTGGATTGGGAAACACGGCTATAGGCAATATTCTGGAAATACAATATCGCACAATCATGCACCTTAGGAGCACGGCTCAGACTCTGAGGAATATTTCAACAGAAGAGAAACAGCTGAAATGCAATGAGAAAAAAATGAACGAGACTGATGGATTGTCTTGCAGTTTTACAGTTTCACCACAATGCAAACCACGTTTAATGTAGAGTTTGTGTTTTTTTTTCTGTTTCTTGCTGAAATGCTTTAAAGAGCTTTATCCTGGACTCTGTTCTCTGAGGGAAAACTTTTTGATGAATTAGTGGAATTGAAACTTTGATTCCAACATCGATTTTCTGTAAGATATGGAAAAAACAGAGACCTTCTGTTTTAAAATGTACCTTATTTTAAAATGCGCCTTGCATTGCACAGGCCTGAAAGCCTTAGAGTTTAGACTGAATAATTTAATTTGTGAAGATCCTGTAGTATTGTGTTTCACCTCAAAGGATATATTGCACAAAAACAAGTCAGCTGAACTGAATAAATGTCCTTCATAATTATATAAATTGCAAAAATGTATTAATTACAACATCTTTGTCCTTATCAGTCAATACCTGTAGAAAAGGACTCGTCATCTGAACTCACTGCCTGCTACTTTGAATTCAGTGTCAGTGACAAGAGAAGTAATTAAAATAATCATTCATACTCACACCATGGAAAAGCTGCATTATATAAAAAGCTCTTGGGAGTCTGTTCATCAGACAACATAAAATCTGGGCAGTAATGCTGCACTTGAATTTAAAAAGAATGTCTCTTATATGTAGGAGACGGGACTGATCAGAGCCGCTTCTTTATTGGCTGTATATACATCCATCAGTCGTTCATTCATTTTATATATGATTAGTATTAAACCTAAATGTATTCATATCCTGTTTCTGTGTGACCTTCCCTGTTCCATTAGAATAAGTAGAGATTTATGGCGGATTACACATCCAGTAATGGGGAACAGATGGTATATTACTGTTGATCTGCCAAGTAACTGTTCTCATTAAAATTCACACTGTATAGACTGGCCTTTTGATCATCCATCCATCCATTTTCCAAACCGCTTATCCTACTGGGTTGCGGGGGGTCCGGAGCCTATCCCGGAAGCAATGGG
>JAODJX010000007.1:7249804-7263074 GCA_026776945.1 Isichthys henryi
TTTTTCCCTCTTCTTTTTTTCTTGTGTCTCTCTTTTATTTTTCTTTCTTTTTTTTTTTTTTTTTTTTCTTTTTTCCACGCGCCACCCCCGTTTAAAAATCGGGCCCGCCCCCCCCCCCCCCACCCTCTGGTGTACAACTTTAACCGTCAGGCGCCTCCTCCTTATCACCATCCCAGACCACATGGTAAAGAACAAATAACCGTCTACGATCGTGTAGATGACAGGAAATTCTCAAGTTTGGGAGGTTTCTGACCACAAGGGATTCAGCAAAGTAGGTCATTTGTTTTCCCTGCTCTGCCCTTCTAAAGAACGCCTCACCTTGCTTTTTGGTAATCTAGGTCATCATATTACTCGTATCTGCTGCATCTCACATGATATGCTGATCTTCAGTAACTCCAGAAAAAGTTCTCCCATCATCTACTCAGAGATCGGGTTATCCATAAATAATGTAGAACTAAGGGCCTCATTCTTTTAAACAACTGCATTGGAGCAGAAGTACCGGTCATTGTCTTGAAATAAATTAATAATCACGATGTAGTAAGTATTCAAACAGCCTTAAATTCTAAGCAAAATGAGGCTCTTTGTTTTTAATTTAGTGACCCTCCATTCTGTGCAAAGAAAAGCCCCCGTATTTCTATGGGACTGAACTCACCCGCATTTAAACTTAATAATTTGAGATGAACAGTGTGACAGTCTGATCGTGAACTACCTTCTATCAAGACCATTTTCTGAGATAAACTCAGTCACATCAATAGGTCAGTGATCTTCCTAAAAAATGGTCAGTGCTTATCGTGACGTACTTATTAATCTATATATCTGGCCTTACAACAAGATCAGGATTAGAGCTGCTAAAATATACTGCGAATTGCCTTATATTGTCTTAAATTATAAACAATTGCAATCTTTTTTTTTTTTTTTAGGACAATCGCATCAAAACATCAAAGTACAACATCTTCACCTTCCTACCCATCAATTTGTTTGAGCAATTCCAGCGTGTTGCCAATGCCTATTTCTTGTTTCTGCTCATATTACAGGTGAGTTTAGATTACGTGGATTCATAAATAAGTGAGTGTGATGTGTCTGCAAGCATGAGTCTGCTGTCTGCTCAGAAATCCTGGCTGCCTAACAGGCTGCCTTCGAAGCCACATGTCCACTGACCAAAACGCGTTATTATTCCTTCGTAAATTGGTGCGTACACAGTAGGCCATTACCCACACCACGCATGTCTGCCGGCGGGTCCTTCAGTGACCATTTGGTGATGATCTTATGAGACTTCCCTGCCCGTGTGCTTATAGCTCATCCCCCAGATCTCATCGCTGTCCTGGTTCACCACCATTGTGCCTTTGGTGTTAGTGCTGACCATCACAGCTGTGAAGGACGCTACGGACGACTACGTGAGTATGGCCGAGGGTCCCTTTTCAGGTCACTCCCCGTATTAACGTCTCGAATGTGTTTGACCGCCATTTGTCCCTGCACGATCATAATGTTATCATAATGTTAATATGCTCATGATGGGCTGAATGAACCGTGAAATGAATCTGTTGTGATGAATGTTGTTATGGCCTGCTTGTTGCATAGCTAGACCCCTCGACTACATAATGATGCACGCATCTCTAAAATCGATAATATTTTGTCATTCATAGTCCTGCACTCTTCCAGTGTAAACTGTCTGAGGTTTTAACGAGTAGGAGATGCTTTCCTTCTCATCTGTCGTTCATTGTTCCCAAGATCGCCATCAAAAGCTCATAGACACCACACACGCTCATAGCAGAACTCATAGCTTTAGCAAGTCGGATGTGACGATGGCTGTGTATGTAGTTCCTTTGGCCAAAATATCACGTGCTGTTTTTCCCATTTTCTGTACAACTCATTAAAGGCAAAAAGCCAATGCAAGAATCAGCGTTCCCAGTAATATCAATTTAAATGAATCTAATTTACAGTATCATATGTTAATTAGTTGCGGAAAGGAACAGGATATGGCCATAAACTCAAGAAATACGTTCAACACAACATAATGTGAAACTCTTAGTGATATTTCTCATATTTTCATGTACACAATACCTCTCAATGACCTTTTTTGGGTTTCAGTTCCGTCATAAAAGTGATCAGCAAGTGAACACTCGCCAGTCTCAGGTACTCATCAAGGGAAAGTAAGTGTGGGATTTCTTCTGCAGTGTCACAAGTTTCCGCTTCCTTTCTACAACGCGAGCCATCTTTTAGGACCGCGGGTCACATTTAAAACAGCATGTCTGACCATGCCATCTTGTGGAATGGAACTGTGTGTTTTGTTATCTGCCAAATGATACTAAAATTTAACCAGAGGTGGATAGTTTAGGTCCAGAAAGTAAAAATCCAGACCAAGAATTTATTTCAACCAACCAGTTGAGCGTAAAGCGTCACAGTCACTGAGTACTCAACTGGTTGGTTGAAACAAAAACTTGGTCTGGATTTTCACTTTCTGGACCTGAACTGTCCAACCTCTGGCCCCCTGTGACCCTGCATATTGGATATAGAAATGGATATAGAAAATGGATTTATGGTCAAATGAGTACTTTTATAGTATATTGTATTCCAGGTACAATGTCACACACATTATGACACACTATCAGTAACAGTAAGCATGGATGTTGAGGATGTTATGCTTTGATTGGCTGTAGTGGGCCATCTGTCAGCCAGAACTTTATCATTCATTGTCGGTTTCTTTTGCAGGCTACAGAATGAGAAATGGATGAACGTCCGTGTGGGAGACATCATCAAGCTGGAGAATAATCAATTTGTGGCTGTAAGTGGGAACATCAGTCTCCATCCTGGTGGGGGGTGGGGGGTGAGCGACTGCAGGATGTCCCAGAGTCTGAATGTGACCATAATAACGTAGAATTTGACATCTTGTTTGGGTAAATAAGACCGTCTTTATTTATTGCTGATGAAGATTGGCTCAATCTGCTGAAAGTGCTTGTATCTGAACCCAACAGGCTGACCTGCTTCTCCTGACCAGTAGTGAGCCTTATGGACTCTGCTACATAGAGACAGCTGAGCTGGACGGGTGAGAAGACAGGTCCACGCCGCGCCTTCTGGGCCAGCCAGGGGTCGCTGTAGCCTGTTTTCAGAGGCGGTCTGAAGAACAGGAATACCGAGCTTGCGACTTGCAATAAAACTTCATTCTGTTTTTGGACTAATGTATGAATTTCTTTAACCAGGGAAACCAACCTGAAGGTGCGACAGGCTCTGTCAGTGACTTCAGAACTGGGAGCCGATATTAGCAAGCTGGCTGATTTTGATGGTAAATATTGTTTTTTTGATTAGTTGTCCTGCAGAGGTCAACATCTCAACTTGGACCCAAGGCTGAATTTAATTATAGTGTTTTGTCTTTTTTTCCAGGCCTCTGGTTAATTGTATTTCTGGTGTTTGGTATAGAGATGAAGTTCTCAAAATGGTTGTGTAGGGAAGTTTGGAAAGTAATGATGGTGTCCATCGTGGCAGCAAGTGCAAGGCCTGTTTTCATTTCGGTGTTCAGGTTTGCGAAGCAAAATGACTGATCCTGGACCAGTTTGTGATGTTGGAGCTAGCCACCACATTTCATCTTCCAAAAGCCTGGCCAACCTAAGAACACCAGGTTTCAGGAAAATAAGAACTAGGTGCCCTAGACACACTAGCAGCATGTCACAGGTCCCACACTCACACGTACACCAGACAGTTGCAGAAAGCCAGTGTTCTAGCCAGCACCCAGCCCTCAGCCCATGAGGTGTGAGGCCACAGTGCCACCCACAGCGTGCGTCACCCACGTCGAAGGAGCTGAAGCTTGTTTGAAGTTTGAAAACACAACTAGCAGCTTGACTAGCAGGTGTGAGGGCTCCTTGTTCATGGCCTGATGCAGTTGACATTTGCATCTCCTTCCCTGAGACACAAATCTGTTTATAAGATAACGGCAGCGCCTAGTGGGAATTATTATGCATTTTTATCAATGTAATCATAGATTTTAGACCTAACAAAATAAATCTACTCCGATTAAACATACGTTATTGTGACTCATTATTTTAAGCTGAGAAGGGTAATAACTGCTGTACCACGCTTCCTTTTGCCTGACAAGGAAGCCAAGCAGCCATATGCTGAGACCAGCATTAAGGTCAGAGTGATCTCACCCCTGTAGTGTACATGCCTTTTAGCAGATGAGCTTGTAATTACTTTACGTGGCCTCCTCATTTATACCTGAGCCATGTGGGTCAAAACAAAACTTTAGTCTGGCCTATAATGTATGATGCTGCCCAACATTGGATGCCACCACGAGAATATTGTCTAACACGTGATCTTTCTGTGATGCGACTTGGTTGTTTTTGGGTGTCATTAACACGTTGCATGTAAAAGGAGGAGTTCCCGGTTTGTTTGGCCCTTGTTGAAGCAGCTTGACATTGTTCCTTGTGTGTGTCCCCCCCCCACAGGGGAGGTTATGTGTGAGCCACCCAACAACAAGCTGGACCGATTTGTGGGGACGCTCACCTGGAAGAAAAACAAGTATCCCCTGGACAATGAGAAGCTGCTGCTGCGGGGGTGCGTGCTGCGCAACACTGAGTGGTGCTTTGGGCTGGTTGTCTTCGCAGGTACACTGCCGCACTTCACTGCCATGCTTCACTGCCGCACTTCACTGCCATGCTTCACTGCCGCACTTCACTGCCATGCTTCACTGCCGTACTTCACTGCCATGCTTCACTGCCGCGCTTCACTGCCGCGCTTCACTGCCATGATTCACTGCCGCGCTTCACTGCCGCGCTTCACTGCGACCTTTACGCCAAATCCCCAGAAGGAGAGACCGCAAAGACATGTGAAATTTGCATGTGTGTGTGTTTGTATGTGTGGTCCTGGTGTACATTACATTGTGGGGACCAAATGTTCCCACAATGTGATAAAAACCTGTTATTTTGACGTGGGGACCATTCTTTGGTCGCCACAAGAGGAAATTCAGTATAATAAAAATCTGTGGCTGCAATCAAAAAAGTAACAATGCTAAAAGACTTGTATTTTGTTTGGTTACTTATGGTTATGGTTAGGGCTGGGTAGGGGTTAAGGTCTCCATGTTGGGATTGGGGTTTTGCCCATAGGAATGAATGTAGAGTCCCCACAATGATATAATTACAAACCTGTGTTTGTGTTTGTTTGCGTGTGTGTGAGAGAGAGAACAAGAGAGAGAGAGAATATTGTCTCATTTACTGTCAAAAATGTTATATAATGTTCAAGTACACAGGTACACAGTAAGTGAAAGTAATTACATTAGGATATTCATTTACATGTGCTTGACAAATGTTAGTAATCCATGTGTATATTTGTATGAATTTGTCTGCATAAGTAATTTTTTAAGGTCAGTCAGCACTAAATATCCTGTGCGTGTGCTTGACAGAATGTAGGCAGTTGTTGATTGGAGCTGTATGCTTACGGTTATGACGGGGGCGTGAGAGCAGAATCGGGCCACCAGAGTGGCACAAATGTCAGTGTCTGATGATCAATTTCCTGGTTTTGTTAGGACCACAGACAAAGCTAATGCAGAACTGTGGGAGGACGGCGTTCAAAAGAACCAGCATCGAGAGATTGATGAACACTTTAGTGTTATGGGTGAGCTGATTTGCCTTTGCTTCTCCCCGGAGCTCTCCTGTATAATTACTGATGGTAATTAACTTGCCATGGTAAGCGTGGATTCATTAACGGTAACTGACAAAGCAAGCAGCCGGTTCTCGCAGTCCAGAGAGCAATGGATCACACTTGCATACACTGGTTCTGTGTAGATGTTCGGCCTCAGGGCCACGTAATCCACCTTATCAAGTCTTACAAGTCGTTTTCTACTGATGTGTTACAAAGCCCAAATATTTATGCAAAAATCACAGATAGACCACAAAATGTGCAGTTCTGAGAACCTTCTTCCAACTGCCTGTTGTCAGATATTTGGGTTCCTTCTGTGCATGGGTGTCATACTCGCCATTGGGAACTCCATCTGGGAAGAAAAGGTGGGCGGAAAGTTCCGGGTGTACCTGCTGTGGGACGAAGTGCTGAACGACGCCGTTTTCTCTGGGTTTCTGACCTTTTGGTCTTACGTAATCATCCTCAACACAGTCGTTCCAATATCCCTCTACGTCAGGTAAGAAAAACATGGCAGATGCTGGGGTGAGAGCCTGCTGTGTTATATAATATATACTGAGTATATAGTGTAATATATACTCAGGAATACATGTAAAAGCTTAAATGTGACTGGCTTGGTGTGTCCTGTGTTCATATACTGGCTATATTGTGTATTATATAGTGGCTAACTAGCAGAGGTGAACGTTTCAGGTCCAGAAAGTAAAATATCCGGACCAAGATTTTGTTTTAACCAACCAGCTGAATACTCTGACTGTAACTCTTTATATTCAAAATCTTGGTCTGGATTCTTGCTTTCTGGACCTGAAATGTCCACTTCTGCTTGCAGCACAAGTGCCATGGAAAGCGATTGGAAGTGTGCCAGTATGTCTGTTAAATTATTAACGTGCTTCTTTGCTAATTGAGCATTTGTTGAATGGCAAACTGAAATGTAGTGGGTCTTGGGGTATGAAATATGTATTTAACGTGCATTGACATTTGGTATTGTTTAGGTTAAAATAGTGAAATAGTGAATAGTGTGTGTCTCTTGGTGGGGTTTGTGTAACTTGTCTGTGTTGCTCTGATCTGGGCGTCCGGCCCGAAAGCGTGGAGGTGATCCGGCTTGGTCACAGTTACTTCATTAACTGGGACCGGAGGATGTACTACAGTCGGCGGGACATGCCGGCGGAGGCGCGCACCACCACGCTGAACGAGGAGCTGGGCCAGGTCGAGTACATCTTCTCAGATAAGACTGGCACCCTCACGCAGAACATCATGGTCTTCAACAAGTGCTCCATCAACGGAAGAACCTATGGTAGGTCCTACAGATGTCCGGCCTACGGTCTATGAAATAACAACGGAAAACGAAAAGAAATATAAAACCTGGCAAGAGCTTTAGCTTAGAAAACAATGATTTTTCTTCTTTTGTTAAGGTGACATTTACGATGAATTCGGGCATAAAGTGGAAATCACAGAGGTATGTCTTTGAATGCTTCATCCTGAAACGGCCAGATCTCTTTCTCTAGAGCTGGGCTGAACTGTTGCGAAGAGAGAGAACTGATGAACCTGAAAATAGAGTAAATGGAAAAAGCCCAGATAATGAGCAGATATGTTGCCCAGCAACTAAAGGGATTACATGAGACTATTACATGAGACACAAATCAAAGAATTTCTGGCCTCTTTTTTGAAGATATGGTCTCTGAATTCCTGTATTAGTCAGCAGCTAGAATAGTTATTACTGATGGAAGTAACAGCATGACTTTATATAGACATTGATATAATTTGTATAATGACATGTTCTTGGTTATATGGTATGGTGCAATAAAGATATTTAGAACTGTTTTTGCCAAGATATTTGGTTCATTGCGTATGGTGCCAGTAGGTGTTCAGGCTTGTCTTACTTTTAACAGTAAGAAATGCAGTTTAACATGCTTATTTTTACCCCAAACTTGCTAAAGCCTAAGATATAATATGCTTCAGGCAGTCTGACTGGTGTTTGGACACGATCTTTTAATGCGGCAGGATTTGGTGCCCTGGACAGCAGGGGAAATATTCCTGCACGTTTCTTTTTGGTAACTGTAGAAATCCCCCTGTGTCGACTTCTCCTTCAATCCCCTGAGAGACAAGAAGTTCCGATTCCATGACCACAGTCTGGTGGAAGCTGTCAAGCTGGGTGAGCCGGCAGTGGAGGAGTTCTTCAGGGTGCTGGCTCTGTGCCACACTGTTATGCCCGAGGAGAAGAATGAAGGTGAGATGTCAAACAAATGGCCACAGGTGCGGCGAGGGATTCTTCTTACCATGAGTGTCACTTCTCATCAGAGACGTATCCTTCCCGATTGTAAGGTTTATGGAACGAAGGAGAAGAATGTTGATCTGTGATTAAAATGAGTTGGTTTCCTTGAAATGCTATGATATCTTTGCATTTCAGAAACACGCCAACCTTCCTTTCTATTCATTACATTTATTTTGCAGACAGATGTTATCCAAGTCTTTAAAAAACATACATCTAAGAAATCAGGGTTAAATTAAGGGTTTTGCTCAACAGTAAAATCACTGTTGACCTGATGACCTCACAATCACAGACATGTAGCTCATTGTGCCCAGCATTGCCATAGTATGCAAGTATGCTGTTTGTAGATGGCATCTGTGAGCTGTGGCCTGTGGTTTCCTCTCAGGGGAGCTGATGTACCAGGCTCAGTCACCAGACGAGGGAGCCCTGGTGACTGCCGCTCGCAATTTCGGCTTCGTCTTCCGAGCCAGAACCCCGGAAACCATAACGCTGTACGAAATGGGAAAGCACTCCACCTACCAGCTTCTGGCCATCTTGGACTTCAACAACTTCCGCAAGAGGATGAGCGTCATCGGTCAGTGAACCAGCATTCGCTTCTGGCCCAGGAGAGAGACGCTGGCTTTTTTTATTCCATGTCATCATTTCGTGAGGGCAAACGATGTCCGAAGCATTCGCTGAGCTTAAGGGCGCTTTGCTTTGTTTCTCTGCAAGCTTTGAAATAGTTTCTTTTGACACTCCTCTGCCTCTGGGCAAGAATTGAGCTAGAAGATAATGTCCACCCCCCTCTTCTGTGACTCAGTCAGGAACCCAAAGGGGCAGATCAAGCTGTATTCAAAAGGAGCTGACACCATCCTGTTCGACAGGCTGGCTCCGTCCACTGAAGACCTCATGTATACTACCTCAGAACACCTGAACGTAAGTCACGGCAGCTGTCTGCTGCGCCCCCAGCTACTCTGACATACACACACACACACACACACACACACACACATTTATATGCACACGCTATGGACTATGGTACTATGCTGTTGTATATTATACTACAGCCACATTTAGCTGTTTCTCCTGATGCTGGGTTTGTTTATAAATTAGGTTTGTAGTGCCATTTCATAACTTCAGCTTACCTAAGGAGTACTACACCTAATGTTGATTATTAGGTTGGCAGGTAGTTCATCACGATCGCTTTTTTCTGCCCTCTACCGCAGCAGGAAAGCTGGTTTTAATTTACACCAAAACATACCGTGCATTAAACGACGTCAGCAGTAAAGAGGCGTTCTCTGTCAAGTACGAAAACACTCTACTCTCTCTCATAGACAGTGACTGATCCGAGCATCCATGTTTCCCAGAAGTTTATTTAATGTCTGCTGGGATTTGCAGGCTTTGTGAGATAAGCTACGTGTTGGTTTTGTGTCCTGTCATTGCGGTTCTATCATTGCGGAATGCAGATGTAGCTCTTTATGATGACATTTCTGTATCTCCTACTTGGTGATAGGAGTTTGCTGGAGAGGGTCTGAGAACGCTGGCTCTGGCCTACAGAGACCTGGAGGAAGACGTCTTTGCAGAGTGGATGGTGAAGCTGCACGAGGCCAGCACTGCATTGGAGAACCGCGAGGAACGCCTCGCCTTGCTCTACGAGGAGATCGAACAGGACATGACAGTGAGTTTCTGGTCGGTGCCTCGCACTGTGGCCGAATATGACACCCCAGATCTTTTTGTTCCTCGAACCCAGACTCTGCCCTCTCCTTCCAAAGCTGTTAGGCGCTACAGCCATAGAGGACAAGCTTCAGGAAGGTGTAGCTGAGACCATCGCCTGCTTGACTCTGGCCAGCATTAAGATCTGGGTTCTCACAGGAGACAAATTAGGTAACCATGGGTTTATGTGGTAATGGGAGGTCCCGTGAGCTTATGTGGTGTATGCCCGAAACCCATAATCCGTTAAGTCTAACTGGAACCTGCTTTTACTGTTGCCACACAGAGACAGCCATGAACATCGGATACTCCTGTAACATGCTAAGGGACGACATGAGCGACGTGTTCGTAATCACCGGGCACACGGCCCTGGAGGTCCAGCAACAGCTCAGGTCGGCGGACGCTGAGGGCCCAAACCACTGTGAAGCAAATACTAAGGGCATAATCACACTAGGAAAGGGTGCATCTAATGTCCATGTTTGAACTGCAGCTTGACTGCAGAAAAGCTAATTGCAAACCACAGAATTCTCCTCCACTGTAATTGTCCTCTTCATCTTTTATTTTGTAATGGAGGATCTATTTTTGCTAATTGAGATATGCAGGGTTGCCAACTCTCATCCGGCGTGACACTCACGCTTTCTGCCTCTCACACTCGCATAAGAAATCTTACGGCAAATGTATATTATTCCATTATAAACTTAAAATTAGTTACATCAAAGGCGCTGGGGCAGTTTGCAAACCCTACAGACTATTCACAAGGTAATAGAATGGTTACATACATGTAAATGAGTGTGCAGACTTGTCTCGAATTGAAAATCTTGTGCCAGCCGGCTGACTAACGTTGGCAACCCTGGAGATGTGTCTCTCAGACTAGAGGAAATGCCAAACTGCTCGGTAAGTATTTAGCTTGTGTTTGTGGTAGCGAGCAGCGCCTCTCTATGAGCTAATCAAAGGCTTACGTATGTAGATATCTATGATATGGCCTGATCTACGCACTGCTCTCTGGGTTCCCACTTCAAGGTCAGCCAAGGAGAAGATTCTTGGCCCCACCCGGGAGATTGCTAATGGCGAGAAGGACTTGGAAAAAATGGACCTTTGCAGGAATGACTCCGTCTTTGAAGAAACTATCACATCAGAGTTTGCGTTAATCATAAACGGCCATAGCTTGGTAAGGTCTTTGACAGGTGGACGGTATTTCTAAATGTGAAAGAAGAACTTCTTCACATTTTCTCGTTTAGTCTGTTGGAGAAGGCTGTAGCCAAGGAACAAAGCAGCATTACATAGTCACAGTCTAGCTATGGTACCCTTAGCGGTGGATAAAAGGACTGGTGAAATGTCACTTATTATGCAAGTAAACATAAACATAGATATAGTGGAGGCATTAGGCAAAAAGCATGAATATATTTTCAGCTGAGAAAACAAAGAAAATGAATGTCTGCGCGACGTTTTCTCTGCCTGCGTGATGTGTGTGTGTGTTAACCACAAGCAGAAGCATAGGCAGTATTATCAGCTGAGAGGACTCATATCTGCTGTTCTGGGAGTCCCTAATTCCCCAGGCTCTTAATTAAACTCACGGGCCCTGCTGCAGAAACAGTCTCCCTGTAGTGATCCTAGCAGACCCTGGGGATGGCTTGAATTACCATGCAGTAACAGGAGCAAGTGAATTCAAGCACGGTGCTAGATCTCATTTTCTGCCATTGTAATGTCTCGATTTGAATTTTTCTGTAGCTTGGTGATGTCATCATTGGGGCGGGGCTTGTGGAGCTTACCGCTATGTGGCACCCAACAGGCCCACGCCCTCGAGGCTGATCTGGAGCGCCTCTTGCTGGACACAGCCTGCCTTTGCAAGACCGTAGTTTGTTGCCGTGTGACGCCCCTTCAGAAGGCCCAGGTGGTGGACTTGGTGAAGAGACACAAGAGGGCTGTCACGTTGGCCATCGGGGACGGCGCCAATGACGTTAGCATGATTAAAAGTAAGTGTGCTTCACATCCCCCCCGCCCAGGCCCATCCCCCATCTCACTGGAGCCAGTATCCATCTGGTGTCCGGATCCCGTCAACATGACATACAGAAAAGCCTTATTGTTAGTTACTTATTGTAATAGTTTAATCGCAAAGCCACTGACCTGCAAATGAGTGATAATAGCTTCAGTCAGTCCTATAGAAACGATTTCTGTTGTCTTAAAGAGATCTATGTGACATAAAACGTGTTGCTTCTGTAGTTAAGCACTGGCAGCTGGTAATTCCTTTTTGAGGATGATGTATCTTGCCTTCACAGTGGCCCACATCGGCGTGGGCATCAGTGGACAGGAGGGCATGCAGGCCGTGCTGGCTTCAGACTACTCCTTCGCCCAATTCCGCTACCTGCAGCGCCTCCTGCTGGTCCACGGCCGCTGGTCCTACCTGCGCATGTGCCGCTTCCTTTGCTACTTTTTCTACAAGAACTTTGCTTTCACCCTGGTGCACTTCTGGTTTGGCTTCTTCTGCGGCTTCTCTGCACAGGTGAGGTCGTTGACTGACAGTCACCCATGCACCCTAATATTGAGACAAGGTGTAACGTATGCAGCTATATAATAAAAGACATCGTTCATGGAAAAATCTAAGCTTCGGTATTGATTATTGATTCATATTATACCTGTAGCTTAGGTATTGTTCAGCGGAGTGGAATACAGATCTGTCTTATTCTCTCAGCTCATGCTATGTATACAACCATGACTGAATTCCTTAACTTCTGAAAAACTTGGCAAGATTGAATGGAATTACACATTTTTTATTTGTGTAAGCATTTCCATTACTACTTCAACCACATATTTCTCCTTCTTTCACTACAGACCGTATACGACCAGTGGTTTATCACACTCTTTAATATAGTCTACACATCCCTGCCAATTCTTGCTATGGGACTATTTGATCAGGTATGCTTTACTACCTATTTGTCGTTCCAGTAAAGAGGAGAGATTGTTTGTGCATCTGTAGGTCAATATTTTATCGAGTGCTTGAAGCTGTGTAGATACCTGTAAAAGGATATGGCATTACTAAGCAGACTGGGGAATGTGATGTCAGATAGATGCGTAGATCCTTCTGTTGATGCATCAGTATACATTAGATAGCATGTATCACACAGGTTTGAATGATCTGTTGTGAAATATGTCTACACCCTGGGGCTGGCAACCTCCTTTTAAAAAGGGCTTCGAAATTTAATAATATATCTGATATATCATTCGATGAAATTCGAATATTAAATATAAAATTTTTGTACGAACGCTGCCCTTCATCACACCGTAGTCAGTGTGCAAACAAGCTTGAAAGGTGAAACCCGAAATCTACTGTTTTAAGTAAGGAAAATGATGAGGAGGCAGTAATATATAATAACAAGGGCTGTGAATTGAGTTAAAAAATTAACTAATTAATCTCACAGTGTGATTAATCGCGATTATTTGCGCTTAATCTTAAAACTTATTATCATAAATATTTATACACTGAATCCCCAAATGAATGTAGAATGAACATTAAGGGGTGTACAACTAGGAAGGAAACTATCCTTACAGGACAGTTTCACCCATTCTAGTTAGTTGGAGGGGCGGCATGGTGGTGCAGTGGTTGGCACTGTTGCCTCATACCTCTGGGACCCGGGTTCGAGTCTCTGCCTGGGTCACATGTGTGTGGAGTTTGCATGTTCTCCCCATGTCGTCGTG
>JAODJX010000007.1:7272369-7283226 GCA_026776945.1 Isichthys henryi
TCGCAGAGTCTCAAAGCACTTATGTAAGTCGCTCTGGCTAAGGGCGTCTGCCAAATACTGTAAATGTAAATGTAAATTTAAACCTCCATAAGATTCATCGAGTATAGCGTCATCACAGCTCCGCTCTGTTTCCTTCCAAGATATCATTTATAAAGGCAATTTACCGTGATCTAACTATCATCAAGAATCTCTGTAACCAAAGTTTTATTTACCTCAGTGCTGGGACACATAAGTCTTGGGCTAGTTTGTTGGTTAGATAGGCCTGTTTCTTTGTATTGGCGGATAACACCTATGCGTTAGGTCACAAGTAACGAGGAAACCTTTAAGAACATAGTTTCTTCGGGTGCTAGACATCTACACATCAGGCGAAAGCACTTTAAATCATATACTTGCATCTCTATTACTCTTCAACAAGTAGTTATAGTTCATTATTGTGACCAGAAGGTGGCACCAAATTTCAAAGCATAGTCTAAAAAAACTTCAAAATCAAGCGAAAAGTTAGTTGGATAACTCTTAAGTGCTCTTAAATCTTTTTTTTTTTTTTTTTTTTTTACCACTTATACTTTAAAAAATGGCTTCAGGTACACGCTTTTTCTTTTTTTAAGCGGGCTGTAATATTTAAAGCTCAATTACTGTAATTTATATTTGTAAAATAAATCCTGCGTGTGTTACCTTTATACAATAATGAACGGGGCAACGTTTTTGTTTGAAGACCGTATGGAAGCCGGTCTACCGCTTCGGTGTTTTAATTACGCCGAACTTGTGTCTGTTTTCGGCCGCGGACGGCATGTGAATCACGTGGTTCCACTATTTATAGAGGTAAAACTAGCTACCGAAACCCGAAGGGGGCACCTTGACGTCAAGGTCACTATGGGCAATAAAATCTGCATTTACGTGTATCTGTATTGACAAAAAATATCACGGGGGTTATTTATATTAACAGAAGACACTGGACCGAGGTTAGTGAGATTTGAAATGCTTCCCTGTCGTTGTTAAACTTTTTTTCTTTCTACTCCAAGTTGCTCGAGGTTCTGTTTGTCATAAACTTCAGAAAATATTGCAGTTGAAAAAAAGAGATAAATGAATTGCCACTCATTTTTTCCCACTAACATTAAATCACAGTTTCTATGTATTTCACTGCAAAACAAATTTTATTTATTGTCTTTTTGAAATATTTTTCATTCTACTATAAAATGCTTATCTTTTGTAACCCCGTTAATGTTTTCTGCAGCAGACTTTATGTGTAGATATGATCTAAGTGCATATTCCAGGCCGAAGGAGAGTAGAGTTTCTTGGCTCTGTGTCACCCTGCTACAGTCGTCACATTTCCAGTTCTCGCGAATCTGGAGTGACCCACATGACTGGCTGGCACTGTGTCCTGGAGAGCTATAGTGTCACACTGCAGTTCCTGGGCCTGTGAGCTGACAGTGTGTGCGGGGTGACTGGGACAGCTTTCTTCCTGAGAAAATATGCCATTTGACATCTGATTGCGAGCTCCGTCTCAGATACCGCGCCTGTCCCGTAGCACACCTGCACCTGTAAAGAGCAGGACAGACACGTGAAACATGTCCTCCCTGCTGCGATGTGTGTCCAGCTGCTCGGTGCCCTTGCTGCATCCCGGTGTCTTGCAGAAGACCTCTGGAATAAGATACTTCAGAACTTTCCCCGTCCTGTGGAACCAGCAAGCTTCCAAAGGTATGGAACAGATACCCTTGGCAAACGCCCTGTTTATTCCATTTTCGGTATGAAGTCTTCTTCCTGAGTGCTGTTTACTTTCATTCCACTTCTTTGTGTTTATTCCAAAAGTTTATGAACAAATGTTGTCAAGATCTTGAACAAGTTAAATCAGTATAAAGTGTAACAGAGAATTTTGAAAAGTTGTGGATGATGTTAATTTAGCGCTGTGGGATTAGTCCCCCCCACCCCATCCACGGAGAAACTGGCTGCTGCGTGCTGATGTTTACTTAAGTTTATATTCAAGAGAGGTCGCGTGAAGGTGACAGCCACATTCCAGCCTTTTGTGTTTTTTTTCGTTCTGGTCCAAAGCACTGTTGTGTCATAGGAACCTTGAGGCAAGGTCACAGCCCTTCCGCCTGTGTGAGACTCCCAGTCTGCCGCTGGATCCTCCGCGCGTTAGTTAAGGACAGGGAACTTGTGAGCTGGCCAGGCAGGGGAGGCCCGGTCCGGGGTTGTGGGAAGGGCAGGCTGCCAAGCAGCTGCTAATAATGTCTAGCTGGCGCTGGAAGTTCACCATGCCAATTAAGGACAGATATGTGAAACTGGACCCTGCATGGAATATATCAGCAGGCTGAGCAAGGCCTGTGAAACAGGGATTGCGTTCGTCTTGTCGTCTTTTGCTGTACTTTTTTTGAGGTAGAACTTAAAACAGGAAAAGTTTTAGAGCAGGTGGTGGAAGACTTTGTTTTGGAACCATCTTCTTCTACATTCAGCACTTCTTTATATTATGTACCCACCCTTAGCTTTTGAGTGGTTTCTTCCAATTCAGTGTTTGCTGTCCACACAGCACCCCCCCCCATCATCATGGTACAGTCAAGTACTACTTCCATTCAGTCATTCTTTAGATAATCTGGGTTCGCTGCTGTGGTGGAATGGAGTTGTGACCTTTTGCTGTTGCAGTCAAGATTCAGGAAGTGACTCGTTACTGAATGGGGCTTGTAGTAACTCCCATCTAATCTTCAGTGTCATCTTCCCAAGTACCCTGGTATTTCTTAGTAGGTGGGTCGCAGAGTAGGACCTTACTATGAACGTTGCCACGTGTGTCTGCTTCCCAGGTGTTCGATACTCAGATGTCCTTGTGGGCATCCCCAAGGAAATCTTCAAGAATGAGCGGAGAGTGGCGGTGTCCCCGGCTGGCGTGCAGGCGCTGGTCAAGCAGGGCTTCAGGGTGCAGGTGGAGACAGGAGCTGGGGAGGGGTCAAAGTTCTCGGATGAGCATTACAGGGAAGCTGGAGCCACGATAGTTGACACGCGGAGTAGCTTCAATTCAGATCTTGTCCTGAAGGTGAGTATTATGTGCATCTAGTTTGACATAATTAAAAAGTGCGACATTGCTCGAAATAAAAGGATTCCCATGTGGATCCATCCATCCATCCCTCTCACCAGCACCTCCTCTAGCCCCACCAGGGGAATTCCAAGACAATTGCAGGCCAGCCAAGAGATATAATCTTTCTAGAGTGTCCTGGATCAGCCCCGGGATCTCCACCCGGTTGGACGTGCCCGAAACACCTCCGTATGGAGCCGTTCAGGAGGCATCCTACATAGATGCCCGAACCACCTCAACTGACTCCTTTTGACGCAGAGGAGCAGCGACTCTACTTTGAGCCCCTCCTGAATGTGTGAACTCCTCACCCAATCTCTAAGGCTGAGTCCAAACACACTGCGAAGGAAAAGCATTTCTGCCGCTTGTATCTGCACTCTTATTCTTTTGGTCACTACCCAAAACCCGTTAGGTCAGGGTAGGAACGTAGATTGACTGGTAAATCGAAAGCTGCACTAATCCACCTGTCGATCTCCTGCTCCATTGTACCCTTATTCTTAAACAAGACCCTGAGATACATAAACTTTGTTTGCCTAACAGAGATGCGCCTTAACTGTTATGTGTGTACTTTTTATTCTGAATTTATTGTCATGTGTGAATGGCTGCTGTGCAACCTCACGCAGCTTTTTAATTGCCCCTTGGGGATAAATAAAGTGAATTGAGTTGAATTGCATGGAATTGAATTGAATTGAATTGAATTGCATTGAGGGGGCGGCATGGTGGTGCAGTGGTTAGCACTGTTGCTTCACAGCTTTAGGACCCAGGTTCAAGTCTCTGCCTGGGTCACATGTGTGTGGAGTTTGCATGTTCTCCCCATGTCGTCGTGGCGTTTCCTCTGGGTACTCCGGTTTCCCCACACAGTCCAAAAACATGCTGAGGCTAATTGGAGTTGCTAAATTGCCCGTAGGTGTGCATGCGTGAGTGAATGGTGTGTGAGTGTGCCCTGCGATGGGCTGGCCCCCCTTCCTGGGTTGTTCCCTGCCTCGTGTCCATTGCTTCCAGAATAGGCTCCGGATCCCCCGCGGCCCAGTAGGATACGCGGTTTGGAAAATGGATGGATGGATGAATTGAATTGAATTGAGACAAGTCAAGATGAGATGAGACTAAACTACCCCAGTGTATACTGGAGGTTACTGCTCTTTGAAGTCAACAGGAAAACATTTGCAAAAAGCAAAGATGAGATCCTGAGGTCACCAAGGTGAACACCCTACACCCCTTGACTGTGCTGAAACACAGTATCCATAAAAATTATGAACTAGATCGGTGACAAAGTGCAGCCCTTTCAAAGTCCAACACCCACCAAGAGCAGGTCCCATTTACTGCAGACAATGTGAACCAAACCATTGCTTCAGCTATGCAGGGTCCTAATGGCCGGTAATAGACCCACGTGGGTTTGTAATGGAAATATCTTTGTGTTTTCATTTTACCTCTGGTTGCAGGTACGAGCACCAGTGTTTAATGACGCCATGGGGAAGCACGAGGTTGAATTGCTCAGGCCCAGGTCCACGCTCGTGAGCTTCATCTACCCAGCACAAAATTCTGATCTCATGGAGAAGCTCTCCAGCCAGAAGTGTACCGTCCTGGCCATGGACCAGGTGCCGAGGGTCACAATAGCTCAAGGTTACGATGCACTGAGCTCCATGGCCAACATTGCAGGGTGAGATAATGTATCTTTATGGGATCTGATGAACCGGTGTCTCTAAATTTCCCATATTGTTTGAGCGAATGCTCAGCCTTGGACTTGCATCTCATCCAGGGTATCTTGAGGCCTGTGCTTCCAGGAATAGGTTTCAGGTGTGACCCTGTACTGCATACATTGTTATGGACAGATGGAAGATTGCTACCTTGATTGGGCTTTATTTTGTTTAGGTACAAGGCTGTTGTCCTGGCAGCCAATCATTTTGGAAGATTTTTCACTGGCCAGATCACTGCTGCTGGGAAAGTACCACCAGCCAAGGTATGCACCCTCCACTCCTGTGTCACGTCTAACCGTAATGCAGGATCATGCACAGGAACCTCTATAACATCAAAGGCAAATTCGGATCACCACTGTATCTGGAGCACGTATGAGGTTGAGATCTTGGTCACTTTCTGTTGACACCTTGGTCCCTCCGTGCAGGTCCTGGTGATCGGTGGTGGAGTTGCAGGTCTGGCCGCAGCTGGAGCTGCCAAATCGATGGGTGCCATTGTGAGGGGATTTGATACCAGGTGACCAAGGCGTGACTTTTTTGCACTAACTGCCTTGCAAACAAGGTTTCCCCTCTTCTGAGTATGTACTGTGCTTCATTTCCCTGCTCCCAGACCTGCTGCCCTGGAGCAGTTTAAGTCATTTGGGGCGGAGCCCCTGGAGGTGGATGTGAAGGAATCTGGGGAGGGTGTCGGTGGCTACGCCAAGGAGATGTCCAAGGAGTTCATCGAGGCAGAGATGGTGCTGTTCGCCAAACAGTGTAAAGACGTGGACATCATCATTAGCACTGCGCTCATTCCAGGTGAGCACCACGACCCATCCATTACACCATCCATTCCTCTCCCAACGGCGTGCTCTATGTCTGACATTCCCCTCCTGCAGGAAAGACAGCTCCCATCCTTATCAAGACCGAAATGGTTGAGTCCATGAAAGATGGTTCGGTGGTGGTAGATTTAGCTGCTGAAGCTGGGGGCAACATGGAGACCACAAAACCTGGAGAGCTATACGTTCACAAGGTGAGCATCTCTTAAATATCTCCTCATATCTGGCAGGAAGAAGGAGAGGAGTGAGATCTGGAGGACGTGGTTGCAAGTTATCTGCACTGTGTGACATTTCTTTTCGTCTATTGTCAGGGCGTGACACACGTTGGGTACACAGATTTGCCAAGCCGGATGGCCACGCAAGCCAGCTCACTGTACTCAAATAATATTTTGAAGTTACTGAAGGCCATCAGCCCCGACAAGGAATATTTTCACTTTGAGCCCAAGGATGATTTTGATTATGGAACAGTCGACCATGTCATTCGGGGCACTGTGGTCATGAAGGTAGGTCTGCTGTGTTTTTACAGCAGGGGGCGACATTAAGTCCCTTTTTCCAACTATAAAATTCCTTGTCAGTTTGCCCACCTCAAGCCCTGTTTCTCTTTGTTTCTGAATGGGTTGAACCTTCCAAACCGCAAAATGTGCTTCTTTTATTACCAAAACAAGGCAACTGGCAAGACACCTGGGAATGTAGTTATAACTCAGAAAACAGACATTAATAATACATTAACTGTTTTTAAATGTAATTTTCAATTATTTTTATTTTACTTTAATGTGTTAATTATGTTTTCCAAGCAAGCTCCCCACTGTGAAACAATGATAGATAATGGGACTGTCTAACAGCCTGTGCTAGATGAACAGGAATAATGTTCTAAAATGTCTTTTGAATGTAATGACTTTATTTTGATGTTGCACTTTCTAGGATGGCAAAAATCTTTTCCCATCTCCATTGCCAAAGACTTCCCCTCCTCCAGCTCCGCTCAAACAGAAAACGGTGGCAGAACTCAACGCCGAGAAGCTGGCTGAGATCTCCCCCTTCAGGCGAACCATGACGTCTGCCTGCATCTACACGGCAGGTCAGTGGTGCTGCGTCCACCCTCTGCATGCCACCACCAGGGCCTGTGTGCAGAGTTGGTAAATAATGCCATAATGCCCATGTGGTCTCAGTAACTGGGGCCTGGAAAGGGATTCTCAAGAAAGCCAGATACTGCTGTTTCAAAATCATTGGGTCTCTAGGTTCTTTCTTATTTTTTAGGACCAGGCATCCAGTTGAGGTTTTTTTTGCTGTTCACCGTGACTGTGGGTTTGAAAAAGTAAACAAAAGACAAAATGTACACGTGATGTTATTGTTAGATGCAGTTTGCAGGGACTACAATTTTGGCCCTTGTTAGGAGCCTCAGGGTCCAGGACAGGAGACAGGGCTCACGCTCAGACCCGTGTAGAACGTGCCACCTCCTCTGCTCCCCAGGTCTCTCCGGTGTGCTTGGACTTGGTGTTCTCTCCCCCAACGCTGCCTTTACGCAGATGGTGACCACATTCGGCCTGGCCGGGATTGTGGGCTACCACACCGTTTGGGGGGTCACCCCTGCCCTACACTCTCCGCTGATGTCTGTTACCAATGCCATCTCAGGTCAGAGACTGCGCTCCCGTGTGTGTGTGTGGATTAGGGTTATATTACATTGTAGGGTCCTGCACAATGTGATGAAATTCTGTTATTTTGACATCGTGGGGACCATTTCTGAGATCTCCACAAAGATCTGTGAATGCAGTTAAAAAGGGAAAAAAGTCAAAAGTATTGCGTTTTGTTAAATTACTTATGGTTAAGGTTAGGGCTGGGTAGGGGTTGTGGTCGTCATGTTGGGATTAAAGTTTTCCCCGTAGAAATGAATGGAGAGTCTCCACAAAGAATCAATTACAAACCTGTGTGTGTGTGTGTGTGTGCGTGTGCATCTGGTTTGGGTGCAGACGAATAAATTTGAAAGGCCACATTTCTCTCTGCAGGCCTGACTGCGGTGGGTGGTTTGGCACTAATGGGTGGGGGTCTCACCCCCTCCAGCATCCCGGAGACCCTGGCCCTGTTGGCAGCCTTCGTCTCCTCCATAAACATTGCGGGTAAGTGCCCCCTGCAGGGCTGACAGCCTCACTGCGAGGCCTACCACATTTCCCAGCCATTTGCTTAGGTTATCAGCACACTACACTTTCACTCTCTTCACATGTGACTCCACACCATGTGACCGCATATCATGTGACTCCACACCATGTGACCGCATATCATGTGACTCCCATGTGTATCTCCGTCTCCTGTCCCTACATAAAGTATTGTACCTCCATATCACGTATCTTGCCTTTTGTCACTGTCTGCCTACAGGCGGCTTCCTCATCACTCAGAGGATGCTGGACATGTTCAAAAGGCCCACAGACCCCCCTGAGTATAACTACCTGTACGCCATCCCTGGCGCTACCTTCGTAGGTGGATATGGCGCTAGCATGCTGGGTGGCTACAGCATTGAGCAGGTGGGAAATACATCGATAGGTAAAAGAGTGACATAGCTGACCAGAAACATGAATTCAGTGGAATAAATACTGTATGCCAGTAACAGGCACAGGAAAGACAGGAAGAGTGATGGCTGTGTGTCCCCCTCTGCAGATGATGTATCTCGGCTCTGGGCTGTGCTGTGTGGGGGCGCTGGCGGGGCTGTCCGCACAGGGCACCTCCAGGCTGGGAAACGCCCTCGGCATCATCGGAGTGACTGGGGGCCTCGCCGCCACCCTGGGGGCCCTCAAACCCTCCCCTGAGCTGCTGTCTCAGATGTCCCTGGCAATGGCCACTGGGGGAACGATCGGTGGGTACAGCGGCTGTTCAATTCGCTGCCGCCCGACGAGGGTCAGGTGTTTAAACTGCTGTCATTATTAAAAACTGAAATTTTAATGCAAGGTAACATCAAAAGACAGACCTGACACTTTATCACAGCACACTTAAGGAAAGCCTCACAAGACCGCTGGATTACATTAACGGTGCCTCAGATATGAGCACGACCAGTCAGACTGATTAAATGCGGCATTAAGCGACGTCGTAGTAAACAGTCAGTGCAAATTTCACAGGCATTTATGGTATTTCTACATTCATAAGGGTTACATTACATTAAAAACTTAAAGATATGGGATAAAAGAGGGCATTACCACTCGTAATGCTTTAAAAGCACAGTTAATCTCCAGCCTTAAATGTATTTAGGTCATAAATATCACAGCCTTTGATGTTAATCTCATAATTTTCTTGCCGTTCTTGTTTCTAAGAATGATGAAAGATGGAAAATACTATATTTTAGCATTAATCACCTGGGTTGGTCTGCTGTGTATCTGATGTAACAAATGAGCATTTAATTCTCTGATGAATGTAAGCAGCTGGTAGAAATCAGTGGGCGCCCACAGATGCCTTCAGATGGTTAAGCCCAGTGCATTTTCTTACACTTTATTATGTTTGCATTTGCCTTAAGTCCACATCGTATGCCGGTCTGTGGCCTTTGATGTTTGTAATTCTCTGACATATTCATTGCTAATTCAGTCTCTTCACCATGCACTGCATAGTAATATAGTAGTAACCTTCAAAGCGCTGTCTTTAAGGAAGTTTTTGTACCTACCACTTTAGGGACGTATTACAACATTAAGGTAAAAAAAAATAAAATAAAAATGATAATGGCAAAGGTGAAGATGTGGAGGAGGAGAGATGGCGTGTTGGAGACACGTATTTTATACCTTCAGACTCCGTGTTTCTTATCTTAAGAGGCTGTACGTTGAGGGTCAGGTGACTTTTTGTGTTTACATAGCTGGCAGGAACAGAAAGGAACACACTTTTTAATCTCACTGCTTGGCTTGTCTTCTCAACTGAATCAGGGGCCTGAAAGAGGTCCTCCTGAAGAACCAGGCAAGAAACGTTTTTTTTTAAATATTGATTAAAAGTTTGATTTGACAAGAAGAGGAGGTTGACAAAGTCACACCCCACACAAGTGATGTCACCTTAAAGCCTCTTAAAGGAACAGCATGACTTAACAGAGGAGCATGTATTGTATGAAAGATATCAGCAGGAACATAATGTCTTCTACAGAGGATGCACATAACTAGTATTGAGTCATTGTCCAGCAGAGTCCAGTTTAGCGTCTGGGATAATGGAAACTTTAAAAGAAGCTTTACATTTTTTTATTTTTTATTGGGATTTCCAAGTCGACTGACTTTTTAAAAGCAGGAATTAATGCACCAAAGTGTACTGTATGCACATCAAAAAATGTTCAGTATCACTGGACAGTGTTTTCCAAACCGGTCCTCCAGGAACCCCAGTCTATATTTTTCTTTCCAATACAGACCTGTTTGGTCTCGGATAACAGGAAGCGTAAAAGAAGCGTTACATTTCCATGTGGACTGGCTTTTTAAAACTGGGAATTAACATGCCATAATATACTCTATATTTAATAATGTTCAGTTTCATAGAACAGTGCTTCCCAACCTAGTGCTCGGGGACCCCCCAGACACTCCACATTTTTTCACAAAAATGTGGTTTGTCTGGTAAGGAGCTGGGAGGGAGCAAAAACATGGACTGTCTGGGGGTCCCGATGGACCGGGTTTAGAAATCATAGGATATTTGGAAATTCAAATGCATTTGCCTATTTTTTTTACCTTGTCCCTATGCTAAGTAATTATAATTCTGTCATTCTGTTTTACTGTTCTGGTCATCAGGCCTGACAGTCGCGAAGCGCATTGAGATCTCCGACCTGCCCCAGCTGGTAGCTGCCTTCCACAGCCTGGTGGGACTAGCAGCTGTGCTCACCTGCATTGCTGAGTTCATGATCGAGCACCCCCACCTGGACACGCACCCTGCCGCCAACATGGTGAAGACTGTGGCCTACCTGGGCACCTACATCGGGGGCGTCACCTTCAGCGGCTCCCTGGTGGCATATGGCAAGCTTCAGGGTGCGTTTCTCTCCACAGCTAGCCAGCTTTCATAACTGCGCAACCAGTAGAGGGCGACAGTGAAGATGGGAGCACAGGGCAGGGACACTTTGGATGGGGTGCTGGTCTGTTGCAGGGCAGACAGACAATCACACATTCTGGGAATTTTAGAGCCAACAATATCTATGTGCTTTCGATAACTGTGTGCAAATTATCAGGATAATACAAACAAATTATTTTGTATATATATTTACAGTAAGGGGCGGCATGGTAGTGCAGTGGTTAGCACTGCTGCCTCACACCTCTGGGACCCGGGTTCGAGTCTCCGCCTGGGTCACATGTGTGCGGAG
>JAODJX010000007.1:7283326-7294604 GCA_026776945.1 Isichthys henryi
GTTGTTCCCTGCCTCGTGCCCATTGCTTCCGGGATAGGCTCCGGACCCCCCGCGACCCAGTAGGATAAGCGATTTGGGAAATAGTTGGATGGATGGATGTTTAAAGTGCAAGTAAAACCCATATCTTTAACGGATTGAGTTCAAATCAGGATCGAGTCCAGTGAGGGGCAAGTCCGGGACGTGAACGAGTCCGAGACATGAGCGAGTCCGAGACATGAACGAGTCCAAGACATGAGTGAGTCCGAGTCCAATTTAAGAAAAACAAAAGTTCAGTTCTAGGCCATAAATCTAAATTCAAAGACTATAAACTGAAAACTAAACAAATAGCTCACATTTTTATATTTAAATGATTTACTTTAAATGACCACCAACTAAGAAACAATTGTTTTCAGCTAAAAAGTATTTGTCAAACACAAATACAATAGAAACACACCTCCACTACACCTTGTAGTAATTACAGTATTAATTACATGGTTACAAAACTCCATCCTGCTGAACTGTGGTTCAAATTGGTTAAGAATCGGTGCATAAAACAATACAAAGTTCCCTTTGAACTTATTAACGTTTCATAGTTTCTTAAAACTTCACATAATATAGATAAAGTGCACACACAATGTTCAGTGGCAGGTGTATTGTGTGTGATATCTCTGTGATTGGGAGTCTGCACACTACAATGACATGTTACGTTTGATAATAACAAGTGCTGTGAGCTTTACAGCTCCTGTATCAGAACAACGGCTGGTTTGATTCTTACTCTCAGCAGATCAGTCACATCACCATTAGGTCCTTGAGTAAGACCTTCAGATATAATTACTGCAGGTGTTCTGAACACTGGATGAACCTGTGATCTGAGATCTGATACCTCACTTCACTCTCAACTGTGTCTCTCTAGAGACCAAGGTGGGCGATGTGAAAAAGGGATTAATTAGGTAAAACAATAATTATTATTATGGGATATTGGCTTACTAGCTGGATAGCTATCACTGGAGTGCTATATAAAACAAATGTTGGCTGGACATTTAGTCCAACTGAGTTTGCTAGAATTACGTACCAGTCTGTGTGTTTCCTTTCCAGAAGTCGGTAGAAATTCGCACCTCAGTAATTGATGATAATCATGAGTGGTCAAGTGTCAGTGAACATCGAGCAAAAATTCACTCAAGTGCATGACAAAAGCAAGTCAATTCATATGTGGACTCGAGACCGTACTCAAGTACCACAACTCCCGTACTCAAGTACCACAACTCCCGTACTCACGTACCACAACTCCACGTGTTTATATATTCGTTTTGCTCTGTTTTAACTGCTTACACTAGGAGAGACCTGAGTTGAATATTATTGATTTGTGAGAAGTCAAATATGGAACATTTCTGTGATTTTATTGGCAGTCCTACACTCTTCAATTGGACTGAAAAGGTCAGTTGTATTTAAAAAAATCCTGAAGAGGAAAGTCTGAGATTATGAGCTCAGAATGATGGCTTGAAACAATGCTCATGTAATTTCAGGGACCCCAGAAGAAATAACAAAGTAATTTTTCTAAGAAGAGCAGACTTTGGAATGCCTATAGGTATTTTGTCTTCCAGTCTGATGACTGGCTTGGGTTTTTATGGCAAATTTGGGTCATATTAGTGGGATCGATAATGCAAAGCAGACCTTCTGCTGAATCTCCACGCTGTTGTCTGTTATCAATACCGGGCCTCGCGGAGTTCCCCTTTCCTGGGAAACGCACACATGTAGGCTGATTGAAATTCCAGCGCTGATCTTCAGTCTTGAGGGCCACATCTCCCCCGCTTTCATCTCCTACCGTGTGTTGTGAGATCCTTGTCTTGTGCTTATGCCTCTAGGCATCCTGGACTCGGCCCCGCTGATGCTTCCTGGCCGGCACATGCTGAACGCTGGTCTGATGGCGGCCTCCGTGGGTGGCCTGGTGCCCTACATGCTGAGCTCCAGCTATGCAATGGGCATGAGCTGCCTGGTGGGCGTGTCCGGGCTCTCTACCATCATGGTAAGACCGCGGGAGGTTCTCCGAAATACTTTACATCTTTCTCATAAACATGTTTTCCTAGAACATTAAAATGCAGTAAGGTGGTGTGTGTACCTTGTGGAATTCAGCCATTAATGGAGATAAACAAAGTCCCAGGTTCTACAGACTGGGCCATCAGAGATTCAGCGTCTTCAGAGCATGTACCAGGGCACCTTTGCCAGCAGGACCTGGGTCCGTAGATGCCCATGGATGGAGATCCTGGAGCTGGCAGTCCACTTTGTTTGCTAGATCTTGTTCTGACTGAGCTGTTTAATTATCATTGATTGCACTCTAAATTGAGTGAACCAAATTTTTTTTTAATCTGTCAAATACATTTCTTAAAGACCCACTGCAATTTTCAAATTCTACCCTATTATTCTAAATTATTAAGGATTAAGTGATTGATTGATTAAAATAATATTACATAAAATGTTCATTATAAGAGTCATTTTTAATATAGACTAATAGATAAATTTTGCCTGATCGTGCCTATAGATTTTGTGATCAGCTCCAGTCCCCTGCGTCCTTGTAAAAGACGAGCAGGTTTGAAAAATGGATGGAAGAGTGAAGTATAGTGATAACTGTTCCTCAGGTGATGTTGATTTAGTTTGACTTTAAACATATGATCAATCAACACTGCAGTCAAGGCTAATGAACTGAGCTTAGTGTGACTGTAATCCAGTGTACGTAGTGGTCCTTTGGCACTGGCAAACCCTGTCCTAGCCAATGTGCCATTTTGTCCTCAGGGTGTCACTCTGACTGCGGCCATCGGGGGTGCCGACATGCCTGTGGTCATCACAGTTCTCAACAGCTATTCGGGTTGGGCGCTATGCGCGGAGGGCTTCCTGCTGGACAATAACCTCATGACCATCGTTGGGGCACTCATTGGCTCTTCTGGCGCCATCTTGTCGTACATTATGTGTGTGGTGAGTGCATTCACTCCAGGAGAGTGCAACTTTGCTGAGCATGGGGGAAGCCGTAGCACGTGAACTGCGACACTAATTACGCATCTCAATACAGGCCATGAATCGCTCCCTACCCAACGTGATTCTGGGAGGGTACGGCACAACGTCCACGGCCGGTGGGAAGCCAATGGAGATTGTGGGCACTCATACGGAGGTCAATGTGGATCAGTCCATTGAGATGATTAAAGAAGCAAACAGCATCATCATCACGCCTGGTAAGAGACCTAACCAGAAAGCTTCTGTAATGTTCAACCAGGATGGTGATGGAGAGATGACAAAGTACCCTGTGACCACTAGGCGGGAGTATTTTCAAGCGCAAACGCTTTGTGTTTCACTCAAGTGCGTGATGAGTATGTCGGTAAAACCGTCACATGGAATCTGCAAAAATGGTCAGAGATAGTCAAAGCGGATGTCAAAGCCAGATGATCGTTTTCCGAACTGTATGATTAATGTGGGTGCTGTTTGCGGTGGCATCCTGAAACAGCAGTTGGTCGAGGTTTCCACTATTAGTGCTGCTTCGGTTCCTTTTGGTTGTTTTTAATAAGAGGGAAGAATTAGACAGCGGAGAAGCATCTTGTGGAAAGTTCACAAGCGAAAGTTCAAGTGCACAGCAGAAAACATGTGGCTCAAGTTTGCTTTTCTTGCTCTCGTTTGTAACAACACTGCAAAAGAGCAGGGCCAGTTCAAACGTGTTGAATCAATTAAGGAAGGGAGGCAGCTGAAGGAAAGACCTAAAGCGTCGATCCCAGGTTTCTCCTTTATCACGGAAAGAGCGCAGCAAGGCACAAGAAGCTCATTACAAACAGGGAATGGAGAAATCGAAGGATATGGCTGCTTCACTGGCAGGTGACTGCCCCAAGGGGATCTCCTTAAGAATTAACCTGCCGTTCCCCCTGTATCTGGCAGTAGTGGTCACCCCGAGAAAGTGAGCAGTTTGCATCTTGCACGCAAGCTTGCGTAAGCCTTTGGATATGTTGCCATCAAGGATTGGGGACAGGAAAAGTCTAGAAACAATTCAATGAGGCGCTCCCATTGGGCTGGATGCGTTTATATATGACCATGTTATTTGCTGTATTTTGACAGCATTTGGAGTGTAGATATTTGATCAGTAGTATGACAGTGCTTGCATTCTACCCTAGATGTAGGTAAACACAAAATCAGTGCACGTCCAGAACCACAAAACAGAACTCTTTAAATGTGGCCAAAAATTCATATTATTTGCAGAAAATTACAGTATAAACACTATCATTATTTTTCTTCTTTCCAAAAATCTAAATCAGCTGAATGTGGAGACATGAAAGAAATATTTCCAGTTCCAACTCAAAATCAGAGCAAAATGCAACCAAATTGCAGCTCTGGTGACGGCATGTCAGTGCAATAATATGTAGTCTAAAATGTACTGAATGCTTTATATGACCACATATAAATACAAAATAGTATGCAGTTGTGGAAAATAAATGGATGGATGGATGGATAGTCATACTTATACACAAGTGTAACAAGCTCCTCCTACCATTCTGATAGGCTGGGGTTTGTGTGCTGCCAAGGCTCAGTATCCAATCGCTGACATGGTGAAGATGCTGAGAGAGCAGGGGAAGACGGTCAGGTAGGGTGGCTGGTGAAATAAACACTGGGAAAACCTGAAAAAGATTCTATGACCTATTACAAGAAAAAATGTGATCAAAAACATCCCGTTTTAATGAAATTGATATTTTCAGGTCTTTGACCACAGTTTGATGTATTTTATGTCCGTGCTGTTTAAGGTGTGTAGTCGCATATGACAGACATTTTTCTACTATTTCACTACAGATTCAAACCAAGAATCACTACTTTGTGCCATCATAATTTATAAATCAGGGCGTTAAAATACTCTGTTATAAAATTAGATGGTGCTTGTTCAGTACACAAAGTCATTAATTACTTTTTTTATGTGCAGAATATTTGTCCAGATTTATGTAAGGAAATTATTGAAATGAGATGAAAGCTTTGGAAAAGCTCCTATGAATATAACAAACGCTGTATCTATGGGCTGGACCGCATCTGCCAGACTACACATGACGTCAAAGGTATTGTTGGCCTCACTACCAGTAATGTTGTGGAACTGAATACGGCCTTTTTTGACCCAGGTTTGGCATTCACCCCGTAGCTGGTCGCATGCCGGGCCAGCTGAATGTGCTTCTAGCCGAGGCAGGAGTCCCGTACGATGTCGTGCTGGAGATGGACGAGATCAACGAAGACTTTCCAGGTTGACAGAATAAGCTCGTGTCTCGCACTCTCTCACAGACCCAGAAAGGGCAGAAAAACAGATCGGCTGGGATGGCTGTAGTGTCTCATTTTTGACAAGCCGCACGGCCCTGTGCAGAAATTAGTGCAAGCATTTCAGATAAACAGGGTTTTTCATGTGGAACGAACAAGCAGAAAAACAACTCTAATACTTATATTATCCAGGCACATTTTCAGGTTAAAGTCATGTAATTCAGATTACACGTGAGGCCAGCAGGCAGCAGAATATTAAAGTAGTTTAGAGTGAACTGCCCTGCAGTGTAAAGCTTACATGTGGTTTCATTCATGTTGCATACAGCTAGCTGGGTGACGGTAAATCGCTGCCTCGTGGCTGTTTCTCTTTGATTGTGCCTGTTGGTGTCCTAAGTTACTGCAGCTCCGTCGAGATTAAAGGTCTCCTTTGTTGGTGCAGAAACGGATCTCGCACTGGTCATCGGTGCAAATGACACTGTAAACTCGGCGGCCCAGGAAGACCCCAACTCCATCATAGCAGGCATGCCCGTGCTGGAAGTCTGGAAGTCCAAGCAGGTAAAGGACTGGCAACCCTTCTCAGCTTGAGTGATTGTTGTTCCTTAATTACAATGCTCTGGTCAGCGGCCGATTTCAGAGGAGCTGGTGCCAACCTGGCAACTCCACTGGCTCTGATACTGGCTCTATTGTCATAAGTACAGCTACCCATCATAACTGCTATCACACGATCATGGCTCTATCATTCCTTACATCCTCTCCATCAGAAGATTGTGGCTATTCACTGCTCAGAAAACAGCATAACATTTTTAATAAATGCACTGAACAAAATGTGTTGTACCACTCAGTAATATACAACAGAGAGGTGGTACAATCTGACAGCAGATGGTACAAGTCTGACAATCAGAATTGCCTAAGTGCACCAAATTAACGGTTACCATCCTCCTGACACAGGTGATCGTGATGAAACGCACACTTGGCGTGGGATATGCTGCGGTGGACAACCCCATTTTCTACAAGGCCAACACCGCCATGCTGCTTGGAGATGCCAAAAAGACCTGCGATAGCCTGCAGGCCAAAATCAGAGAGGCCTACTACTAGGCACTGGACTGACTCTAAGTCAATTATACATTTATATATATATATATATTTATTTCCCTTTTCCTGATCACATGTTGATTTATGGCAGTGTTCAGCTGATTCCAATATGCAAGTTTTAAATGTAATAAACTTAACTTTTCCTGTTGCTGTATGCCTGTCTCTGTAAGCCACATGAATATGGGGACCTTATAGGGCAGGAATCGAACCCACAACCCTAACGGTGTGGAACCACTGCGCTGCTCTCTGATCCAGATAGACGAGGAAAAAGACAATACCTCTGGATCATTAAACATGCATGAGGACATAGCAGGCAGCATTGCTGAAGACCTACCTACTTCACTATTTTATCATCCATCTTCTGTAACCGCTTATCCTATTCAGGGTCGTGGGGGGTCTGGAGCCTATCCCGGAGGCTACGGGAGCAAGGCAGCGAACAACCCAAGACAGGGTGCCAACCCATTGCAGGGCACATTCACTATTATTTATCATACATTTCATTAATCTATTCTTTATACTGAAGGGCAACTTCGTGGATTAATAAGGGGTATTTACTTTATACAGAAAGATTCCTAAATGAATGTTTTTTTTTTTTTACTTTTTATTTCCAGATTTGCATTCCCTAGAGCAATGGAAAGCATGTTCTGTGCAGCGCTGATCGCACTCCATTTCTCAACTCCAAAACGAAATCAGACATCGCTGAATTACAATCTAATAGTGACACATTTGTAAAAACTTAATGTAAAAAAAAATATTAAATATAACAAATCAGGACAGTATGTACAGTCATATCTACAACAGGACAAGTATTCTGCAGATCTTACGGGCAATGTCTGCTTGCCCAATAAAGAAAAATACAGGAGTTCAGCACATCCCACTTTGGGACACATAGTCTATGATTACAGCCTCCCCGCAGCGTGCTTAGCACTGTTAATCAGCTTGTGCAGGTATACGAAGAAGTACAGGAGGTTGTCATAGTCTCCTTGATAGTCCTGTGACAGGCAGAGCACATGATAATCCTTCAGGAAGTAATAGATGGCCTCAATTGTTGCCAGGTATGTGTCTGGGGACCCCTTCTGGTGACGCCAAAAACAGGTTTTCCTTGTCTTCAGTTCAACTCGCAGCAAGGCTGAGGAAAATAAGCAAACACTTTATTTTCCCAGTGGTCTGGACAAAGACAGCCCAGTACTTTGCTGTGCATTTGCCCTCACAACACAATAACTTGGTAAGACTAAAAGACAACACTTGCAGCTAGGAATATTTGAAATCCTGCCACAGTTATATATCATTACCTTGAAGCCGCTCATCTGAGATTATTTTATTTGTTTGATTCCATGTGCTGTCAATGAAGACGACCTTTTGGAGCACACAGTCTCGCTGTTGCAATTTTGTGCTCTCTCTCTCTTCAGACTCATCATCTCTCTTCGCCCTCTTCGGGGAGGGCTCCCCAGCAGAAGGGGCCCCACCTTTATCAGGGACCCTAAGCAGCTCCTTCATCATTTCCTCTACGGTCACTGAACCCGGACCTGGGAAGACCAAGACAACCTGGGGACACACCAAGAATGCGTGCCGCACAAAGATGGCCAGCCTGAGTCCCAGGACCGGGCCATCATGCAGTGCCTCTCATCAAAATTTATTTAAAACTGCTTCAATCAAATGAGGCACTTTAAGCAGAAGAACACATTGAATGAATAAAAGTACTTGAGATACTAATGCAACGGTTCAGTTTCTTAACTATTACAATGAATGTATATATCCAGCGTTTTGCTGCGTAGGTACTGGGAAGGAAAAAACGTACTTTATATCTTTCATTCTCGTACTCCGGGATGCAGGGGTAGGTGTAAACGGTGATGTCATCAGGCGCAATAAGTTTGGCGTGCACCGCAGTGCTCTTTCCGTCAGTTTCATGAGGATGCTTAATGATGTCTATTTTAACCGGAAGCTGACAGGGGGGTAACAAATGCTCCTTTTAACTCACAATACTGATGATTAAATCGTACATTTAAAATATTTAAAAGAGTTTGTACATCGCAGGCACCTGAGATTGACATTACTTCATTCATTTTGGGTGCGATTTATGTTTTACAATTTAACCAAGCGCCTTTTCTTTTTAGAGTTCAGTACGGTATTCCCACAAACAATTCAACGGATAGGTAAAGGAATATCTGAAAGGCAAGAATATCTATAAATGATAAATATCAAAGATATTTTACTGAAAATAATCCAGTACACGGCAAGCTTCACAGTAGATCGCAAACGATTCTGCCTAAATCTACGCTGCTCTTCCTCTTTCATTGGTAAGGCATATCTTCATACTGACCTTGATTTTGGGTACGTCATCTTGGTTCACACCTACTAATGAGAAACACGTGTAACAATAAAACATCCTTGAACCGTTACACTTGGGGCACTTCGACCTGCCCGTCATCTGGGCTTTTTCCAAAACTTCATGAGATGCGAGTTTCAAGCCATCGAAAGGCTTTCCCTTCATTTCAGATGCATCACCTAAGTGACTACACTCATTTTTCTCCTTCTGTTTCGTGGACATCCCAGATTTTTCCTTGATGTCCAACTTCAGTTTTATGACTAATAGCTGGCGTACCCAAGTGTGTAAGATTAATAAATGAGCTTTGATATTGTAGGAAGGATCTAGAAAATATCTGGCTTCCTTTGCTGGCGAAAAATAAAGCGGCATATGCAGCCTCCTTCACTCATAGGAGTTCGTGATTCTAAATCTACACTAAGGCCACATTTATGCGTAACGTGATTAAATACATCTCCACATTTACAGTACTACTCTGCCCTTGCGGGTAGCCACACAGTCATCACGTACACCAACTAAGCCAGCTCGGTCACAACTTGTCTTACGTCCAGTAAGACAATGCCAATGGTTGACACAGCTAAATAAAACAAGCCAGATTTAGTAGATTATTTTAGTCACACAAAATCAACGGCTATACAGATCAAACGTAAACTCCACGCGCGCTCTCGGAAGTGCTTCCTCTCGTTAAACGGAAGTACAAGGTGGTTGGCTGTTGCCTAGCAACGTACACACGCCGGCGCTTATCATGTGACCAACGTTAAACAGTTTTCGACGTCCGATGTTCTTTTACTGGAGCCAAGCTAATTAATAACAGAACACGCTAAATGGGTAAGAGTCTGAGATATACCCTTATATTGCGTAACAACGTTGATCTATATTTTAGTATCTCATAAATAGCGGTGATGCACTTCTGTTGTAAGATTGTTTGGTTACTGAGTCTTGCGTTTATTGTATGCGCTCGCTAGTGGGGTGGAAGTAAATGTCTTTCCGACAGCTGTCTTAAATAAAGCCATAAACCACAGACGTTGTGTACGCCGTAAATGAAAAAGTCATGGTTAGATTACAGCTTAGTTGTGATGTGCCCGAAGAGTTTTACAATACAAACATGGTCATAGCTAACTATTGTAATGGTATTGCAAAGTAAGTTGAGGTGAGACACTGGAGTTCTTAGAAACAGTTCATACTGACAGGAAAAATATGTGGCGTAATATGCTCCTTTAAAAAAGTCAGCTGTGGGTCCTACCTAGCATAACTGACTGGTTCCTGTACTTGTTAAACTAAACACAAGAACATCCACTGTGAAATGTCCCATACTGTGTGAAAGATAAACTTTCAATATGTCAGACCCCGAGCCGTATGTGTCCAGGTGCGATTGCAGATCTAAAAAAATCAACGGTGTTCGGGCGATTGACCCATATGTTTCTGTAAATGTTGTGCGTAGGCGTTTTCTTTCAGTTTAGTAGAAATAAAAATGGTATTCCGCTTTTCTGTTGTGTCTAGTTGATCGCTCAAGATCTCTGTAAACCTAATTACATTAATTTAATCTGAAATTGTGTCTGGTTGATGTAAGTATTAGTCTTGTCCCATTGCAAAGTGTAACCGTTACATCTTTTTGTCTGGGGTGCCTTATGCAACAGCGGCTCCAAGGAAGATAATTAAAGTTATTGACTGAATGCAAACATATGATTTTGCTTCCCTTATTCCTCTAATTTCATATCCTGGGGGAAATAAATGTAATTAATAACTCTAAAACCAGCTGAGAAAAAAGGTGGATAATTACAGTTTGGTATGTGATAATGTCCCTCCAGTGTAATCAATATAATTTAGACATGAAAGTAAATATTGTGTTATTTATATATATATACATTGTTCTACTGAAATATTAATATCCAGTTTTCTTTTAATGTTAGCTGTTGTTAGCTTGACGTTAAGCAGAGTCCCCTGCTGAAATGTTATATTGAATGAATATGGGCTTTGGGCCAGCTGTCCACTACCTTCTCCAGGTAGCGGAGTTTAATGTGTAGTAGAGCGTACAATGTTAGAACTTACACACACGTTTGTATTCATATAATTTCTATGAGAAAAACCCTAATCTCGACAAAGACAACCTTAACCCCTAACCCAGCCCTAACCTTAACCATAAGTAACCAAACAAAGTACAAGTTTTATTTTTTTTATTCTTTGCATTCAGAGATTTTTTATAATAAAATTGAGTTTCCTCTTGTGGGGACCATGTGAAAATACCAAGTTATAATCACATTGTGGGGATATTTGGTCCCTACAATGTATCATGTACATGACCACACACACACACACACACACACACAGTGGAGTCTCAAAACTTGAATCACCTGATCGTCTTCAGTGGTGACACTGTGGAAAACCAGTTTTGCTATTTTCACACATTGAGCTTATTTAATGATTCCTACATGGCCTAGATTCCTTTGTCATACCTAACAATAGTATGAATTTGTAAGGTATATTATTATGCTTAAACTTGCTTGTTGTTCAATCATTTTAACTATACATTATGAAACAGGGGGCGGCATGGTGGTGCAGTGGTTAGCACTGTTGCCTCACACCTCTGGGACCTGGGTTCGAGTCTCCGTCTGGGTCACATGT
>JAODJX010000007.1:7300372-7310635 GCA_026776945.1 Isichthys henryi
CACAGAGGGCTTGACTGAGCAGTGCTCATTCTGTGAGGATGAGAAGCGGGATGCACAGAGGGCTTGACTGAGCAGTGCTCATTCTGTGAGGATGAGAAGCGGGATGCACAGAGGGCTTGACTGAGCAGTGCTCATTCTGTGAGGATGAGAAGCGGGATGCACAGAGGGCTTGACTGAGCAGTGCTCATTCTGTGAGGATGAGAAGCGGGATGCACAGAGGGCTTGACTGAGCAGTGTTCATTCATGTAACCTTATCAACAGCTTCAGGCTCTAATGCGGTAGAACTTAACCACAGCTGAGTTAATAGGGCTAGCAGCTATTTAAAAGGCATTACACGTTTATTATAAAACAAAAAATGACTTTATAAATGCTCGTGTTTATAAATAGGGTTACATCTGTTTTGCTGTTATGATCCAATTTCGACCATTATCTTTATATATATCAATCAATATATATTCTTTCACTTTAAATGTTGAGCTCAGAATACACAGTTTATGAGAAAGCAAGTCCAGCTTGTTTACTTATCAGTAGTTTCCTGCAGCCAACCATTATATAACAAACCATTATAGAGTCGATTATTTTTTGAATATCTGATGTATTATTAAACCATTGGATGCTGCTTGACTAGCGCAGTATAATAATTTTGGTGATGGACAAAATTTCATAAAATATTAACTGCTGTGTCTCACTGTTGGTGTGTTTCAATTTTGTTTAATTTCTGAAAATCTAGTAATGGAAATAATAGGGACTAATAGAGAAAATAAAATTGTAACTTTACAATACTGGTCAGTGCATTGTCTCCTTTTGAATTTAGTACTGCAGTGAAATTTCGGCTTAGTAGTACCTAATATATAGAAAAATAGTCATATGTTTTGATTTTACTTCCATGCATATTCTCTTAGATAAAAACACAGCTTGCATTCATTCATACAGGTACAGCTGTCGTTTGTATAATGATGGTTCAATAAATGCTAGACAAAATATCCGATGTTTACAAAATACCTGCATGTCTTAACTCCAAATTTGTGCAGATACAATATAATATTGAGTGACTTTGCAAACCCATAGTAATATTTGCATCATGATTATATGTGTGTTTGAGGATTTTATTTTACACGTCTGCTCTTGCTTCCTGCCCCTGGTACAGATCATGCTGGTGGATAAGGCGTTACCTGAAATGCATCTGGGTTGACCCTGTCTGTTAGTATACCTCTATTATGTATATATTGTATCATAATTTATCTTATATTTGTTACATATAGCGACTTGTAAACAGGGTGCTATGGTTTTCATTTGGTTGTTTGTAATAATAATAATAAGTAATCTATAACATCTTAATTTGAAATGAATAAGGGTCTATTTTCAATGAATCTGTCTAAAATCTGTGAAATGTGCTATCTGTAATGAATTAGTATCCTTCTCATAGCATTAATGTTTATTAATGTTTATTTAGCAAATTGGGGTTAATGCGATGGAATCGTGCATCAGCACTGACGTTCAGACCAGCTGGAGTAGCCATGTACTGTATCCCTTATTCGCTGCCAGCGTTGAGTCCGCTAGACACCTCATTGGCTCTAGTCCGCTCGCTTGTCCTCCTCTCTGCACTTCATGGGGATGAAATGAGATGATATGTTCTCTTTCCGCGTCTTCCTGCCTTTCAGGGGCCTCCCCTTCTGGGATAAAGCGATGAACATTTCTTTGCCATTTTGTTTAGTCCACGTTGCTGAAGAATAAGCGTTGAAATAGTTTTCTAGAAAGACCTCCTTAAAGTTGCAGTTTTCATTGTATGTTTTCTGAAAAGGTAAATAATCGCAGTAAGTTAGGTACTGTCTGACTTTAAAACACCAAAAACGATTTATCAGAATTTCACAGTGAAATTCTGGATTGCACACAAGAAAAATAGAGCATATGAGACGTATTGTAACAAAGTATGTATAGAAGTACTGAATGTTTCTGACCTTGCCTTGTAATACTCCTGTCTTGTTCATAGATATGTAATACTGACTTTTCACCCCTTTGATGGCGAGGATCCCACCTTCGGAGACCGTGCGTATTTCAAGGACACCTGCAATGCCGTCAAAGCAAGGTCAGTAAACAGACAAACAAAAACACTCGCTAATAAAATGCGTCGCGCCCTTTGGGATCAGAAACCATCCACATTATAAGAACAAGTTGAGGTCTAATGAAGTTAATCAGTTGCTGGTTTTATTTCGGAGTTGTTAAATGGTTTGGGTGGCCATTCCAGAATCCAGTGCTCGTGAAGTTGCACATATGGACAACAGATTAAACGCTGTATCCTGAGGGTAAAAAAAAAAAATGTCCCATTAGCTTTGCACGCTACATTTCAAAACAGACGCTGAGTGGCTCCATTTATGGAGAAAATAAAATAATATTATTTGGTGTATTAGTCCAGTCATAGTCCAGCTATTGTAGAAAAATAATGTCTGTGGTATACTGACATTTATTGGAAAATATGTCTACAAATTCTTCTTCTTCTTCTTATTATTATTATTATTATTATTATTATTATTATTAATCCAGATAAAAGCAGCTGCCTATTCACATGACTTTGGCAGCTATACTTAAGCTGGTATCAGTTATTCAAAGGAATTAACCTCAATGATGTTTGATAGGAAACACAAAAGCTCCAGCCATTTAATTACTTCTTGAATGAACAACAACAAAACAACTTTCTTAATAACTAAAAACATGGTTTTGGGGATTGACACCAGAATTGGGATATTTTAGAAATTCTTGTTAATATTTATTCTGTTGGCATTTTCTGGAACTTCCTTATCACTGTGACTGTTTTTAGCTGTCCCTAGAAACTAGAGGCTATAATTAGGCTTGTATTAAACAACTCAAAATCTGTCCTTGTACATTATCTCTGCAAACCGAATTTATGATCAGTGTAACACATATTTTAAACATGTAACTCCTGCTGTAAAGGGAAATTCTTTGCACACATTATACCTCTGAGTCAGACACAGTTTTTGTGAGATGCTATTGTAAATGTAGATTGGGTGAGTTTCACCCCCAGGTCTAAAAGAACTTCCGTTGATGGTTTCTGGGCTTTTATGTCCGATCGTGATTTATGTGCAGTACTTGTTCCTCTACATTGGGCAGCTGCACAGATTTACACTGCAAGATACTACATGGCCTGTAGTTAGTTATAATTAGTTGTTTGTTTGCTCTTATCCTGTACAATGGGTTCTGCCCCATTTAGATGATGTACTGGTTTGTGGATGTTGCTTCTCGCTTGAGTGGAGGTCTCACACTGAGCTGAATTATGGAGTTTCGGATTCATACAGTAGTTCTGAAATGCCGTATAACACAGACGACTGGCTGGCAGTGTCTAGTACTGTTGTCTTATACCTCAAGGGTTGGGGGTTCAAATCCACCCGGAAGGTTTCATTGGCATCTCTAAATTGCCCATAGCAGTGAGTGTAGGCCTATCTGTGCCCTGCAATGTACTGGGATCATGTTAGGGCAATTGTTTGGCAACCGGAGGGTTGCAGGTTCGAGCCTCTGCTCCTCCTGACCCCATCGAAATGTCCTTGAGCAAGACACCGAACCCCAAATTGCTCCCGGTGTGCAGGTTGGCACCTTGCGTGACAGCCTCCACCACCGGTGCATGAATGTGTGTGTGGATGGGTGGGTGAATGTGAGGCAAACTGTAAAGCGCTTTGAGTGGAAAAATGTGCTATATAAATGCAATCCATTTACCATTTGATTTTATGTCCAGGGTATTCCCCTGACTTGTGCCCTCACTGTCTGGGATAGGCTCCAGAACCTCATGTGAACTTTTCTGGAGTGAGTGATTGGGAGATGGATAGAAGAACAGACCTATGAACTCCTTTAAGAGAGTGAATGTTTCCTGCTAACACTGATGTTCAGATTACCCTGTGAACGGTTAGCAGAGCTCACAGTTCAGTAATGTGTAGCAGCAGAGGTTGCTTGCCTGCTCCGTGCCTCAGTAAAAGCTTAAGGTTCATCTAAGGTCACTGTCTTTAAATGTGGTCTAAACTTATAACATTTTGGATTAAGTAATGAAAAGATCCAGATGAACGGCACCTTCTTTGGCACTGAACTTTTAGCAAGATTACTTTGGAACCATGGATCAGCCAGCATCCGTCCTTCTGTATAAACTGTTTCAGATTAAAAAGCACGTTTACGGCCATGTAATTTGCTATAATCTCAACAGCACATTATGAGCATCAGTCTCAAGCTGATGTTTTGTTCTTCTGTTAAAACAACCTGCTGTTGTTGTGATGTTTATGAGAGAACCATAAATGTGAGGAGAAACAATACTGTTTGAAATGGCTGAATTTATATATTTCCCGTTTTTATGTCAATTTTCAAAGTTTTAAAATATGTTATTGAAATAATAATTCAAGATTTTGGTTCATATATTAGTGTTAACACTGTTAAAACATTAAGATATAGGGATGGCACTATGTTCGCACACCTCGAAAGCCTTGAGTTTACTTCCTACCCAGGCTCTGCGGCTGTGAATCTTGCATGTCCTCCCTGTATTTGTGTGGGTTTCCTGTCACAGTCCACAAACATGTGGTGTAGATTGGTTAGTGTCTTTATATTGCCCTTAATGTGGAACTCGGGGTGAATATGGATCCAATGATGGATGGGCGTCCTGCCCAGGGTGCCTCACATGTGTAGTGCAATTAAGCTCCATGTTCACTGAAAGGCTGATTTGGATGAACAGTTATGGAAAATGCATGGATTATAGCGTAATAATCACTGACTTTCAATTTAAAAGGCAATATTAAAACATTAGGCCAAATAATCCAATAGATAAAAGGACTGCACAAAAACAAGCAAAAAATATATATAATTTTTTTCTTTGTCTCTATTCCTGAAACTGCATTTTTTCTATAATTTGATCAAGACGAGGATGAAAGTTCCAGAAGAGAATATGGCTACCGCCGCAGATGTTTCAGACCAGCCAACACGATGTTGTACAAAATTCGGGCCCTGAACCGCAGCACGGTACCTCTCTGTTTTAGCAACTGTAACTGTTTAGCTGATACGAGGAGACACTAATGCACACACGGGGCGCAAATGGCATTCGAGGAGCCCTAATAAGGTTTTCCCCAGCTTGAACAAATTTAGCTTAGCATGCCGTGCTGCCCCAGCCATCGGCTGACTCTGCTATTTGTGGTTGATTCATCATTTTCTGTTGCCCGAGTGAAGGTGATATCGTTTGTGAGATAGTAGTGAAAAACCATAACTGTAACTGTGTAGTATGCGTGCTATTATTCTTCTTATTATTATTTTGCTCAGTTCTTTGGAATGGTTTTCCTGTTCATGTTCAATGTTACAGGCCTATGAAATTAACCAGAAGGCCTATATATATTTCAGATACTAAGAAGGTGTCATTTTTAATATGGCGACTGTCGATTCAGGCAGTGCCGAGTTTTTCATAAATCAGTGTTGTTGAATATACGGTTTTTTTGTCTGCTGTGTAGATCCTTGTGTTTTTACTATATTTGCTATGTATGCCTTTCCCGGACAGAAACACATGTTTGTGATTCAGCACATAAATCAGAAGATACATTTTAATTGGTAACTGAAATCCAGTTCATTATCTACAACATATCATGGCTACATGTCAGCTTGTTTTAAAATGATTGTTTTCACGCTCTTCGTCTCGTCTGGCTGGTATTTCCCATGAAAATTCATTCTGTTTTTTTGACAACAGTTTTTAGTTAAGGTGAGAAGTGATTTGTTTGACTGGCTTACATAATCTGACGATATCATTTAGTACAATGCAAAAAGATACTTCATTGTTGAAAAAAAGGGTATAGCCCAGGTACAATTTTGTTTCCCAAGGTACAAACAACATTAATGTACCCCCAATGGCAGAAAAATGCTCCTCAGGGTCTGTACCTTAAAATCTACAATTACATACAGCTAGGGTATAATTGGCAGACCCTTGAGGGTACAGCCCCAGTGACAAGTAATTGTACCCTCAGATGTACAAATTGGTACTTTTTTTCCTGACAGTATACAGACTGGCTGTGCACTTGTACAACATTACATACGCTGACAGTAAACCCAACCCCCTTTTCCGTTAATTGATGACAAGAAATGTGTTTCTGGAATCCCCAATTCTCTGGAAGGCTCCAATGACTCAGTCTTTTCCCCATGTTTTTATTTGGTAATGAACTTCCCCAGAAAATGAGGACAGTCAGATATTAATAATCACACTATTTCTTCAGCAGTTTAACCAGGAAATGTTGAAAGTTTCTACTAGTTGAACATCGGCACTTTTTACATGTGTCCATCGATTTAATACTAGCCTATTCTTCATTTTCCAGTGTATAAAATGAACTCGGCCCTAAATTTAAACGTCGACTACTAATTCTAATTCATTATTTCTAATTTTACTAATTTTCACTGGACAGTGTATTTAATCTATTTAAATAGAAGCAATCGCTGAATTCTGACACTTTTTACAAATAGCCCTACGTATCACTGGTAATTCTGAAGTTACACGAGAGTTTTTGGCTCATTGCTTACTAAAACTCAATTGCTTATTAAAGAAACAGAAATTCACTTTGATGAGTTTTGATGATTAAATATAAGTAGTAGTAGATGTAAATGTAATACTTAATCCCATTCGCCTGGTATTTTAGTTTAATATTATAATCCTGCACGCAGTTATCTGATCTCAGACGTGCTTTTTCTGTGTTTTTGATACCTGCACGTGCTCCCATTGTAAGACCCGCCCCATCTACGCGTTTCGCTGATTTTCAGTAGTAATTTCCAGTTTTGTCCCTCTGCACTGTGTAATCGTAATATATTGGGAAGCTTAGAATGGCGAGAGGAGAGTAGGTGATGATCATGGGCCGTGTTAGCTTTTTTTAATTTGTACTTGAGTAATTACAATGCCCCGTGGTGTGTAGTAATCTGCAGAAAAGCCATATACGCTCTTACTCGCCCCCCTTTTCTGCAACATTTTGAAGCTATGAAAATGCGGTCCACTTATCCAGTTATTTTAATACTATGCTTTTTTTTACGTATTATTGTTATTTGGACATGCATGGTGATTGCCGTTTGTAAGAATTAACATAGGAGGTATATGAGCCAGGTCGTAGAACTACGTTAATTCAGCTATAACTGAAGTACTCAAATTGTATGTGTTTTTTTTGCTATGGTGAATTCACTAATGATTTACACAGAAATTCATATATTGAACTTATATTTAAAATTTATTCTGAACTTCATTGATCTACATCCAACCTACTCCTAGCAGCCTAAGTAACTTGACGCGATTACGACATTTATCATGAAGAGACAACGAAGATGAATGTGGCAGTTGGAAACTGCAGATGCTACGCATTCTCTTGCATACTCAGGCAGCAGTTACGACCCTCGTATGGTTTTTATCAAAACCAAAATCCTCAAAATCAACCCTAAGGCTAATATTGTGTCATGGTCTGGACACGTGACTCGGCGGTTTAACTCGATCTTCACTGACACTTGCAAATATGACACAATCTGTTGGAGTTGGAACTTGCGGCTTTACAGACTTGTTTAATTTATTGGGACCTTTGTTTAGATTGTAAAAATAATACTTTGCCAAGGGGGACACCTGTTTTCTTTAACCGCTGTCGTTTTTCTTGCCCGTGATTAAGTGAAGAACATCGTACTATTACTGTATCACTTATATATAGAACTCGGTATTAAAATGTCTGTAAGCAAGGCAAGTCGAGGAATGCATTCAAACTGAACTAAAGATATTTACCCATTCAGTTAGATTGACACATAACACAACCAAACATAACACAAGTTGACAAATTAAGCAGTTGGCAAACATATTAGTAATCAAGAGCTTGAAACGTGGCTGCCTGGTGACTCTGGGCGGTCTGATATATAAACAAAACAATGTTGTTATGTTATTGATGGAGTTCTATTGTTCTTTATGTAGTTTTGCAAGTAACATATATAAGAAACCGTAACTGACAAAGGCTACCAGTCTGTGACTATGATGACATTTTTTCTTACAGGATTGCATAATGAGCAAGCTTTGGTTAGGTACTCACTGTAGCAGTTGGTCGGATCTTGAGTTCCGTTGATATTGCCATAGTCATCGATTGTGAGAAACCATTGTGTTCCACTGAAAAGTTGCCGGACTCTTACATCCCCTCCCTCCATATAATCGTAATTTCTCGTGTGCCTCTCATGTTTGGAACAGTTCATAATTGCAGCCAGTTGCTCCGGAGTCCGATCACTGCAAGCTAGACACATACCGCTCAGAAGAAACATGATGTGCCAGTACAGTTTGGAGAGCAAAGTCGGCGGCTTCCATTTCAGCATCCATTTGTGCATTATAATACAATGCAACGGGTATTTATGAACAACATGCTGAAACGTAAAGGGAATCTCAGGCCAAAGGGTCCTCGACCCAGCTTCCTCGATTTACAATCTCCTCACGAGAGAAACTGCGAACGGCACTCTTGGTCTCTCGGTGCGTTTTTCCGTACATGCGGTTCGGAGGAGTCACTCGTATGTAATTCTCTTCTGTCCAAAGTCCTAGGACATTGCAGCCGGTTCCACTGCAGGCTGAATGATGCACCTTTTGGGTTGGCAGTCTCAGGAACGAAGGCTCTGCAGGATATAGGAAAAAAATAGGAGAGCAGGTTTGGTTGACTTGTTCAGACCCAAGAAATCTCCACTGCAGGTGCTACAAGTTTAGCAGGTACAAAAGTGGAATCAGCCCGACCGATATAAATGAATTACAACCACTGTGACTTACTAAAATATCAGATAGATATGAACAGGGAAACATTGGATTTAAATCTCTTCTATCCTGGTTTCCTCACCTCATACTTGTAGTCTAGCCTTTATAAACACGGACACTTTTGCGGTGAACTAAACACTCTTCTTAGAACTGCCCACATTTGTCCTGTTTAGCGGTCTGGACTGACTTGAGGTTACCAGCACCTCCCTCTTTTGCTTGCATGCATGCAGACCTCTCTTCGTCTCACTAGCAATTCTGTTCGCTCGTGAACCACCCTAGTAGAGCGTTTTAAATAAGCCTTGGAATGTGTTCCCGGCTTGGGAACAGCCTGTCGGGAGTTTTTGAGTGACTTACATGCAGTAAAGGATGAGAGCTGGGCACACTGATATCCGTTTCCCCCTCCTAAAAAAAAAAAAAATGTTGCACTTCACAAAAGCAATGAGTATATAAAGCTTCCTGAGAGCTGAGGAACCACACCAGCAGGGCTGTAATTACTCTCTCAGTTGAATCGCTAACTTGGGAAGCATCGCGCTGCATGTCCTCACCCTGTGCGTAGATAAATGCCTTGTGATGACCTCACTTCAGACCAATTACTTCTTAGCCAGTCAGCTGTCACTTGGATCCAGTATGGAGAAAAAAATCATTTGTAAGCCTGCCAACAGTCATCAGTGGGAGCAAAAACTTGTGAAATAGCTGTTAGCGCTGACGTGTATTAAGTCTGTCATTCAATTGCTTAAATACACGTTCAGGCACTAAAAATCAGCCACACTCAACTCTTATAGCAATTATGTATTGTGTCTCCTTTGTAGTATGAGGTAAAGATATTCATCTGTATGAAATAAGAAAGAAAACTAGCTGGGAAAATTTCATTGTGCCTAAAATCTGTGTTGTGTTTTATAGATCGGTCACGTCAAATATTCTTGTTTCTGGTTTATTGGGATCATTGTTTGGTCACTTCACAAGTATTCAACAGGAATGACGACACAGAACTATTAAGATAAAAGAAAATGCTGAAGATTTATCATTAAACACTAGAAAGGTCACAACGAGGTCTTCAGCCGCTGCCAGCTAAGAGTCACGAGGAAACCTTTCTTGCACTTATTTTGCCTTTAAACTTGTCATTTGGTGATCAGAAAACCTGACTCTCCAATGTAATCAACACTTCAAAAATTCATTCCCACAGAGATGTGAGGACATTACCCTGGAGTGGCACAGTTTGTCTCCAATGACATGAAATAAACCTGTTGAATTGATACTGATAACTACAATGTTTAAAGAATCCTGCAGATGTGTTCAACCCATTTGTATTAAATAATAACGGAGACTGAAACAGATAAAGAAAAACATTGCTTTCGTGAATGAGTTTATATCCATCCATCTATCCATTTTCCAAACCGCTTATCCTACTGGGTCTCGGGGGGGGGGGGGTCCGGAGCCTATCCCGGAAGCAATGGGCACGAGGCAGGGAACAACCCAGGATGGGGTTCCAGCCCATCGCA
>JAODJX010000007.1:7310735-7331278 GCA_026776945.1 Isichthys henryi
CAGGCGGAGACTCGAACCCGGGTCCCAGAGGTGTGAGGCAACAGTGCTAACCACTGCACCACCATGCCGCCCCTATGAGTTTATATATATTTTTAAAATTTAAAGTTCCCTTTCACCTCGCAAGTCTGAAACTCACCTCACTATGCCTGCAGTAATACCCAGGCAAAGTGTTCAGAGGAAAACACATATTATTCACAAAGAGGTAAATATAGTATTATTCATAGAAGAAAATATATAGTGCAGAGAATCAAACTATGCCTGATATCTTCCATTTTTTATCAGCGTTTCTCAATCCGGTCCTCAGGGACCCACAGCCAGTTCACATTTTTGCTCCCTGCTGGGATTTTGGAGAGGGCAAAAACAAAGACTGTCTCTGGGTCCCTAAGGATTGGTGTGGGAAACGCTGTTTTATATGAACAAAGCCAAAAAAAAGTCATACATTTCAATTGCACTTGTATATAAAAGCTTGTCTGAGTTCCCATCCAACACCATAACTTATTCTGTGATATTTTCTATTAACTAAATATTTGCACAGGGATTTACTATAATGTCAGTTAGGTCATTCGTTTTGTAATATTTCTCTGATAGATTTAGTTGGAGGAATGATGCACTTGGTAAAGGAAGGACAGTGTTTAAACTATTAGCGAAAGTCAGATATGACAGGGAGTATATTTCTTGGAAACTGAATCTTTTGCAATGCTGTGGAAATGAGGGCAGGGATTATGATGTGTCACCTCATTGCCAGGACAATATGAATAAAGTCGATACTTGTGAAAATATACATGAAAGAGTATTTAAATGACAACCAACAAATATACAGTATATTTGTCTCTTGTTTGAATGATGGACCTAGAAAGCAGGAAACTTCTAATTGCTGCTGACAAATAAGTTATTGAGGCTTCTAACAAACCGACTGTCAAACAGATGGCATCTCCCTCTCTCTTTCAAAAGCCACCCCCCTTGATTTAAGCAAAAAGGTTTTTTTTCTTCACTCTTCCACTGCGTCACTGTAATATTTCCCTAGTAAGATTACTTACATGTGAATCAGTCTGGGAGAGAACCGCGAGGAATGTATTCTGAAATCAAATGTTTCAAATTTACTTAATTATTTGAATCGCTAGAGAGAAATGTAAAATCCAATTATCTTGACAACTGAAATATAGCCAGTTTATCTGATCTGCCAAGTTAATTTAAGATATGCCTACTTTAAATGTACAGTTTATAACTGGAACCGAGACATATATTAGAGAAGTATGTATTTTCTCCTTTTTAAAATGATCAAATTGGTTGCATATATTTATGCACAATAATATAAAGCAAACAGCCTGAATACTCTGTTTTAATGCCAGATGTTGGCTCCCTTTTTGCCAGAATATGTCTTAATTAACTTGCAAAACTCGGATGTCAACACAGTAACTTAATACAAGAATTCTGACTATGTCTACCAAGACTAGATGATAAGTTGCCCACAAAAGCAAAACAATGCAGGCAATATATTTAAAAGTATGGTGGCATGCATTGAATTCTGATCGCTTAATCACTCTAGTATCATATTCTCATACATTTTTAATAAACGGGCAAAATGACTTCTTCTTTCACGCCTTGGGCACGATCCCGTATTTCTCGCATTCGTTGTTGACAGAGACTGGAATTTTAAAACTTCGTTTATTTTTTTCTTTTAATTGACTGACGTTGTTAAACCGGCCCACAATGTTTAAATACTGAGCGCAGTATTTCCATGGAATCCCAGCCGCACTGTTGCCTGCTTCTGCGGAGAGCCGGACAGCTCCTTCAACTCTCTGTTAAGCTGAGAAATTCCCGGTCCTATCAGTCGATTCCATGCTATTGCAAGTGCTTTGAAATAAATAAAAAATATAAAAAATATATAACAGAACTGCCCGTTTTGTGTACCGTGATATTATTGCAGGTGTAGCCGCTGTTTCACATGGTAGCCTGTATCTTGGAGGTGGTGTTGAAGGACTTCACTGTTTACATTATGTCATTGTTTAATACCGCTTCTATTTTTTAAAATTTTATATTCTCTATTTTGTTTCACCACGTATGTTAATGTTTTAAGCAAAATGCTCTTTCAGCAAATAAGTTTATAGACCTAAACATTAATTTATTAAATAAATAAGTTAACTTAAGCACAATGATAATCTTCAAAATCCACACTGTTATGCACACATATATTGACGCAAAACCGAATCATGTTTAAGGTCAACCTATTCTTAGACCTCGGTCTTAAACTGATGTTTTCCAAATGCCAGACTAATTGGTGTGTGCTGGTTTATATTTCACCTCATTTTAGGTAATTACGTGTAATTGTGCTATAATTAATGAGTAAACACAAACCAATACCTACCAAGGAAAGCAGGGCCCTGTATTAGGAAGCGGTGTTTGTGGATTAGCAAGAAAACTTTGTTGCATTTAAGGTAGTTCATGTTAAATGTAAGTGAACAAAAGTAAAGTCGATTTAAACTACACTCAGGAAAAAAAGGGTAAAAATTTGTATTTTGCTTGTCACTGGGGCTGTACCCTTGTAATTGTACCATTTAAGGTACAGAAGTGGACTCTGAGGAACACCCCAAAGGTACAAACAGTATTAATGTACCATCAATAGTATAGATGTCAATGTTACTCAGAGTTAATTTCTGTACCATACAAGGTACAATTACTTCTACAGTAGCTAAGGGTACAAATGGCAGACCCTTGAGAGTACAGCCCCAGTGACAAGCAAAAGTACACATTTTTACCCTTTTGTCTAAGAGATTAGGAAACCTTAAATACGATAAGTTGTGAAGCTAACCAAGAAATCTTGCTTGGTGATACAGGCCCCAGGTTTTTAGAAGTGTGAATATGAGATACCTGGATAGCTTTTCCAGTTAGCTTCATCTGTCCCAGATCATTATGCCACTTAAGCTAGAGGAGGCAGCACAGCATTCCACCCAATAAAAGGCAGTTACATTGTGGTCTGAATTAGCTCGACATGGTTAGTCTGTTTTAACACGCAGCACTACGTTTTACTTACGTACTTATCAGAATTTCCGGTGTAAAACTGATCTCAGCCTGAGTCACCAGCATTTTGAAATGTCTTAGTAAAAGTTACAACCACCTGCACTCTCCTTTTCCCTAAACACACTTTTAATGTCCTCTAAATAAGGTCTTTGTTTCCCGGTGACAGCTTTGTGGAGGGGAATTAAAGGCAGGCTTACCTTGCAGGAGAAAAGCTCTGCGATGAAATCAGTCTTAAGCGTAACCTTTACGGAGCTGATGTGCTGGATTTGGGGGTGACGCTGACAGTGTCTCCCCCGACGACCAGATCTCTTCTGGTTGGTTGTCTTTCAGACTAATGAGGCGACTGCTTTGAAGCCGTCTTTCCCGAATCGCAAAGAAAAGTATGTGTGAAAGCAACAAAAGGTGACAGATTGTAATAGCTCACCGACGAGAGTGAGGTGTGAGGAGCCATTCAGCATGACAGCTCCAAACTGGAAACATCTCAATCTCCTTTTTTTTTGGTCTCTGCATCGTTACCCTCAGAGGAACAGTCGATTCTCATGGCTGTTTTTAATAGATTTTTATTTGGGTAATTTCAGCTGCATCTCAGAACAAGTTAACCTGGTGAAGAAAATAGGCCTTGATTTGAATGATTGTCAAGAAGAACAACAATATTGTTCTTAGAGATCAATATTGTAATACGCGTTGTTATGGGAAAACATGAAATTAGAATTAGAACAAACATTTCTTTTGGATTTTATGTTTGTGCATCGCTACTATACTAATATATTTCACGCACAACGTCCGTTCTGAGCAACACTCAGCACTCTGACTTTCCTTAAAAACTTAGAAAATTCAGACATATCATTTTTGTTTCCATCTCTGCCTTGGGTACTTGGGTACTTGGGTACGCTGTTCATGAATAAATTCCTGGCTACGTTGTTGGGTTTTTTTTTTGGTGCTGAGCATCTCGCAGATGGATATGTGCTTATTTCCAGACCTTTGCCAGATGAGAACCAAATATTTCAGTGAGTGATTATCGAGGGTATATGGATGGTCGCACTGCATGATTATCTTGCAGGTTACCTCTGTATCTTGTGCTCATAATCTGATACCATCTTTAATGCTCTACACAGACTATGTTCTGTAAACAAGTGTAGTACATTTAGGATACTGCAGACGTAGCTCCGTATTCCTGATACTCTATGCCCAAGGGCACTGGTGAGGTATGGAGACCCTGGCGGATTCAGGGGACCCAGCACTTCATTCCCTCACCCCCTCACCCCCCGGATATACCCCACCCCCCTTGATTTAAGCATTAATTTAAGTTGTACGGTTGTTGAACCAAGCAGAAAGCATGAATTTAGAGCAGCCTGAGTAAAGAAAAATTACTCAAGACCATTTTTTAACATTGTGTTTAATACAAGAGAAAGGTAAAATCCAATCACATTGTGTTTAATAATACACCGAGGCATTCTCTTCCTCACATTTTGGTCTGTGGAGACTGAACAACACAGTCGACGATGCAAAGTCAGGGTAACTCAGCCGTACAAGCTTAAGATAATCATTTTTAATAACATCTTTGAAGCGAGAGATATGAATAGCTTCTGCATATGAAAACATTTTGGTAAGTGATTAGAAATCGAAATTCTGTTTGTTCCTTTAACTGGGATTGCAGATTATGCATTTTGTGTTTGTTTTGTTTTTAATGGAGTCATATGAGGAGGCTGGACTGCATTACGGACAGATTTAAACTGAGGTGAATGCAATAGGGCTTAGTTAAAAATATGAACATGTATTCAGTCCTCAAGTCACCTGAAAATTCATAGATCCTAGATAATACTTGTGCAGCTGTTCAGGATCACTGTTTTGGCTGCTGTAACTAAAATCAAATATACGCCGATGTATAAAAAAACAATGTTAAATAAACATTACAGTGCCTTAGGGTTTTAAAAAGAGTCTGATCCTAAAATAACCGGTAAAATGGTAATCCAGGAGAGCTTTGTTATGTATAAAACATTCCCTTCAAATGGTTTGGCTGCTTTGGTCATGCTAAGACCCAAACAGCACCTCTGGAATCATTTTCCAGCTGAGGAGTGTGTGGTCGTAGCCTTTTCCTTTAGCATTTACATATTATCTGTAGCTAGTGGACTGGAGAGTCTTGCGCACATGTATCGTGCGATTGAATGAGGGCCATGTGAGGTGGGAGTGGCTAAAAAGCAAATCACCAAAATAACCAATCACGATTGCAATAAATATCGCTATATCCCACATAAGGTGGTGGAACAATGGGTTCTGTTACCTCCAAGATGAAATGTTAGATTTCAAGTGGTAATAATCCATGCAGCAGGGTGGCTCAGATGATAGTGCTGTTACTCCATACCAGCACTATTGGGGTTTAAATCCCACCCATACTCTGTGAGTGTTCTGGGTTCTGATTGGTATAGGAGTCAAGCAAAGCATTCACTTATGCCTGTGGTGGGGTGACTTGTAGCTCTGTGGGTTGGCTATCTGTGCCTGTGTCGGGAAGGTCGCTGATCTGAATCCCCCTTAATCTCCTTAGCACCGTACTGTATGTCACTGTTGGGCTCCTAAGCCCTAAAAACTGCTCCTGGAGCACCAGAGAAATGGATCCCAGGCTTTGCTCTTACCTGGATTTGTCTATGATCCTCATAGGAGAGTAAGATTGGATATGCAGTGATTGAATTTCATACTTGCTATCTAAAAAAGACAGTAAATTCATTCCATTTCCAAATTTCCATTCCCAGTCCAAAGATGGACAATTAGATGAATCTAAATACAAACAACAACAAACAAATTTATTTTTGTATAGTTCAGTATCACAACATTACATCATCTCAAAGCGCTTTACAGCATCCGCACCCAAAGTATTCTGTAAATTGTCCATTATGTATGCTATAACATGCATGCCCTGCCTTATAACCTTTGCTACCTGTGATAGGCTCCGAGGCCCCATTTCCAGCGAACCCATCCTGGATAACTGGATGGAAGATGAATGGATGGCTTTAATAATCCATGTGCAGAGCAGCGTCACGTGTACAAGCATAATATTTATAAAAGTTCACCTACATTCCCATCAGAATCAGTGATCTGAGTGACTGGGCTGCTGCCTTTGCGGCCCGCAGTGTGGGACTCTGCAGTAACGCAGGATGCACGCGAAGCAAATTTGCAGCAGAAGATATAATGATGTTCGGTAGAAATGCTCCATCTCGTTTTCATGGGTGATCCAGCCAGTCTCTCTGTTAAGGTCTTTACAGTCCTCAGATGTTACTCGGCTGGTAGTTTATTAGCCAGTGATTTTTTTTTCCCTGCATTCGTTCATTAATTTTAACAATAAAGGCTGCCAGGTAGGTTCACAGCCCGATGCGATTATGTTAATCGCATACAGTGTTTTTCCGTTAATACACGAAGGCATTTTAATGTCATTATCACTGTGAAGCTGGTTTGTCAGCTACTCAAAATACCAGAATTTCGGATGACTGTGGACACAGCGCGGTAACTGCACATCCTCTACAAACATTACGGTTTCCTTTTTTACAGATTGCGACCAATCGGGTTTTATGAGTCTTTCCAGTAAAAGCAACAAAAAGGTTAAGTTAAAATTTTAGCTCATGTAAAAGTAAACGAACAAGGAAAATGGGCTAAAGGACCTGTGTCAGGTGTTTTGTTTTTTATACAAGAATATAGCAATTACTATGGAGTAAAAATTAAACAGTGTTCTGTTCTTTATTACCTCTGACGTCACATCTGTAGATGCCTGCTTGTCTTAGCAATTTGTTCATTTATCATCCAGGGTCTTTGATGTTTCCACAAATGAATACGCTGCAAGGCTTTTAAAAAGTTTGTATTGTGTTATGCAACTTTTAATTTCATTTAAAACATTCTTTTGTTTGTTTTTTTTTATCTCTCCCCCCCCCCATAATTAATAGACCCAAAAGCATTGATTAAACACATTTTCCTTTCTTTCGTTTGTCTCTGAGTTATAGTAATTTCAACACATCCGCCCAGATCAAGGATTTCAGACTGTTTCGTATAAGAGTTGTTGCCAGATGCTATTTAGGGCTGTATAACACCAAATACTTCTCAGCAGAGTGTCTGGTACACAGAGATTTTTCTCTGTCAGTCTAAAAGCTGTTATCAATGTGTAGAATAGAAGCAGACATCAGGTACCGTATTTGCGTGCTCAGATTCATAACGATGCCAGTGAAGGGCCGCAGGTTTTTGACCACCAGCTGGTCACCTCCTCCATAAATGATAAAATATGGGGGTAAAATTTCAACAATTACCAGGGGATATAATACCAAAGGGATAAATGATAATTAACTAAATTAGGCAATAACTTGTAGGACTGGGTCTGTCATTCCATGTTTGTCTTCGTTTAACGCTTAAATACTTCCTGCCGACTTATTTTAAAAATGATCTGATAGTGAACCGCTCAGAACAAACTCACCGTTTTTGTGTCTTCCTCGTAACTATTATCGTTAATGTGACCGTCATCTTCCTCTGCAGGCCAAAGTGCTTCCAGATGAAGGCTTAAGGGAGGCCGGCACTGCGACTGTTTTAGAGCTTGTTATTTCGCGAGCCTGTAGAGTATTTGACTAACACGCTATGAAAACAATTTAAAGGAACGTTGTACTTTTCCGCAACACAGTGCTGCTTTGAAATCAAGGGAGCCTCCGAAAGAAAGACCTTGTCTGCCATGAACTGGCACCACTAGACTCCACACCACGCTGGTGTCCCATTGAGGTCTACTTACACCGCATCAATATATATCACTAATACCTGTTGGTGACTTCTGTGATGTCTTGTGGACAGATATTTTTGTATAGATTTTATCCTCCCATAATTACGCTGTATGTGCAAGGAGTATCATATACAGTATGTTAAAATCTAGACTATAATGTTTTGTTTAAAGCACCCCCATATTCAAGTTTTAAAAGCACATTTTATCTTGAAAGGATTGGTTGGATGAATTGAATGTGACTCTCCAGCAAAGCAGGCATGTCTATTTTGAAGATCTACGGAGTAAAAGATGATCAGATTTTTCTTACTATGGTGCAAAAACCTGCCACGTCTCTCTCTGGAAGTCCTCTGTCAGTGTGTTTATAATTTTTTTGTAGCAGCAGTTTTATATAGTGATTTATTTAGTTTAAAAGACATAGGGTGCACCTCATTTGACACTGAACTGTCTGTCTGCCACATTACGTCACTTCCCAAATGGTGGGAACGTTAAATTGCATCCGCTTAAGAGGATTTATTTGAGCAGAATTTGAAAGGGATGTAAAATGTATCCCCAGTTGTTTAGGCTAACCTGAGTCTCTTTGCAGGATTCATTTATTCCATGTACATGGGCCGCTTAGGTGTGTTTCTTGTGAATTCATTTTCATCTGTTACATGAATAAACAATGAAAAGGCATTTCCTTGACAGCAGTATATCCCATTTACGCCCAAATCATTTCAAAGAGTGAAAATAACCAGCTTTTCATGTAACTTCCTATCGAAAAGACAGATGAGCAAAGCTGAGTTTGGTGGAGATGGAAAGAATTACTCCTCAGTTTCACTTTAGGTACAGGATGTGATGATCCAGATGGAATAGGTGTACAGCATAATCCCATTTTACACACATCCTCTAAATCAACATATCAAGATGTTATTACTGACGGGCTGCACTGTGAAGTAATACAGACTTGTCAGATGGGGATGCTGTAATGGTCAGTAAATGATGGGATAATTTAATAACCAGTACAAACCAGTGATGCCCCCTATTTGGATCTTTAAAAATATATATTGTATGTTTTCTTACATAAACTATCGTAATGCATATAAGATGTTTAAATCATCTGTCAGTTAAAAAAACCCAAACTGTAATTAACCATGTACATTTTCATGTCACATTACTTGTTGCTTCATAATTGCTTAGTCAGTTGTATCAAAAACATCCTACTTCAGATGTTTAAGTGTCTTCCTTGAAGGTAACAGGGAAGATCCCCCTTCTGCACTTAAAGTTGGCTGAGTTTCTCTTCTGCGTCTCAGGCTCATACCTGGGTATGTTTCATATCAGCCACATGCCTCTTACCGTCCAGCTGAACATAAATCCTAGTCACAGCTCAGATGAAGTTTGAATCTAAAGTGCTTTTTTGGTACAAATTTTAATTTCATAAACTCATAGGAATGGTGTTATAGAGCAGAGCTGGGCACCTAAGCAGACCCTAACAGTCATATACAGCCACGGAAAAAATGAAGAGACCACAGCACAATTTTTCATTTCACTCATTTCTCAATTTATGGGTGTCTGTGAATAATATATATTTTTCTGCAAACTGCAGCCTGGTTCTTCTCTGTTTCTCATTAATAAAGGGCTTCTTCCTTTATGGGACTTCAGTCCTGCTTCTAAGAGTCTGATATGAACTGTCCTAACAGAGCACTTCACACCTGCACTTAATGTTTCCCATTCCTTTTGAAGGTCACTTGATGTCATCTTACGATTCATGAGAAACTCAGATAAGTATATATCTGTCTTGTTGACCTGGCAGACCATTTGACCACCATCAATGGCCACTAGTAGCTGCAGAGTGGAGAAAATGCTGTTTTCGGTAACATTTTATTGTTTTTTCTATCAGCTCACATATATCACAAGCTACACTGAACAGGTTTTGCTACAAAGCATCCTGAGTACTGCGGGTTCACCGGTACCCCGGGAAAAACTTAATCACATATTACTTCCGCAGTGTCAGGTCGTGCCTTGGAAAAATAAGACTTCCCTTTAAACGCTGAAGTGAAACTCATCCATTTAATGTCTGGTATGACATTAATTAATCACTAACTATATAATGTGTTAGAATATTATGAATACAAGTAAGAAAATAAACAACGCACACTTTATGTGGGATTGGGAAGTTTAGCAGAATTTGTCAGTGCACTGTAGCTTGCCCCGAAAATCCATTTCCTAATATATCCTCTCCAGTGCTACATATGGTTTCTGTTTCAGGTCGATCCGTGCAACTTTGTCCAAACGTCAGCTTGGGGAAAACGATGCCCAGCGATTGCACCAGAGGAGAGGACAAAACACGCCCCGTGACTGTGAATTTCTCCAAGCGGTGCCGTGGGGATGGGTATGTGGGGGGGCTGTTCTTGCTTTCTAACAGGGCGCATAATTCAAACGCCTGACTACAGCCATTCGACCGGCGGAGGGCACAATGAAAAGGATTGTCCGGACACTAAGTAAACAACAGCGTCTTTTGTATACATGATCATGCGTTTGTAAATCCTGAAGTAATGCCTCAACATCACTCAGATATGCAAATTTATACGCCTCGAACAAAAACATTCGGTCTCCCCGATGAGCAAAGATTTTTTTTGTTACTTAAAGCTGTACGGCGGTACAAGTGCAAAAAAGGAAATCGCAGCTTTTAGGTAATTACTTGTGACGAAGTGCATTCCGCGTCACTCGGCCAGGCTGCAGTAGGACGGAGAAGCGAGCAGCTCCGCAGTAACCTCTAATAAGGGGTAAAGTGGGAAACGGTGTGCCGCGGTCTTCCGAGACACCCCTGCCTCCGGTTTTTATGACTCTACTTCACAGGAAACGATGCATTGACCGTCGTAAAAAGACGTCCCTTAGCAAGTGCCCGACCCATCGTCAGATGCTGGTCTCGCTGGAGCGACACTTCCATGCCTTAAGCACCTTTACTTTGGCGAGAGATATCAAGTTTGTAAAGTCAGTCCAAACCACCTGATGAAATATTTATTAGAGACGTACTTACCGAAAGCCAGAGAAGTAAATGAGTCAGTTGCTTAAGTACCGGCGTCAGCACCGTGGCAACGTCTGACGGACGGAATGAGTTGTTTTTTTTTGTTTTTTTATCGCGGACATAATATTTAAAAACATAACCAACAAAGTTTTTTTCTTCTCTTTTTTAAAATATGATTTACGAGTCTAATAGCCACAAAGATCAAAGCCGTTCCTTCTGTCTAAATAACTGATTCAATAGATAATTTGTCAAAAGAAATAAAATGAAGATTATGGTCCACACCTCCATGGAAATAGGATGACAATTTATCAGAGCAAGAAACAAGCTTTTAAATAACCTTTCTGGGATAGTTTGAAAACCAAATCATTATGGAATCTAAATGTTTGCGTGATTTCATAGCCTCATCATCTGTTTCGTTCTTTTTGTTTACAAATATAAGTATGACTCATATAATGTGATTGCTTTCACCATTTCTCTTTTTTTCATAGAATTTCTTAAAAGTGTCTGGCATGTCGGTTCATTCCTACTCAGTCGACAAGGCGGTCAGGATGAATTAATATATGGACCTGTGTGTCCTCCAAAGACCTGCTCTTACCGAGTCCAGCAGTCACAGTTGTTGATGTTGAATAATAGTAGGAAAGAGGCCAGCGGGAGCTGTTTTGGGAATAAACTGGGCAGATTTCCACAGACATATCCAGCAGGTCTCACGTCTGGGCCCAGACAGGTACCCCTGTGGTGGGAGATTTCTAAGGGGCTGCCATTGTGGACTGGGGCAGATGGGAAACACGACTGACAGGTGACACACTAGGGTTGTCACCTCAGTCTGGAAAAATTTCTGGACGCTCAATTATTGACCAAAAATTTTGTGCATTGTGACACCATTCCAAAGGTTGTTTAGGTCTGCTGGATAGCAGAATGGATAGGGGCATTATTCCCTGTCACAGAATGACCAGGATCCGAGGTGAGCCTGGGAAATCCGGGCTGGGTGGCAACCCTATGACAGAGGTAATAAGCAGATGAGCTTAGTGACTTTCTTCTGGTGAGTGGCTACTTCCAGGTTTTGAATTGCATTAATTTTTAATCCAATAATTTCATCTATCCATGAACTACCTATGTGAGGAGTCTCAAAGGGAAGAAAAGGTTTACTTTTCCTGTTCCCTGTGAAACTGCCGTGAAGATGCAGAATTTGAGGCTTCCCTTGAGATGACAAGCATTTAATCTGGTGGATTTTAATGATACGATAGTGATGTGTGACCTCACAATGTTCAGGATGTTTAACACCTGCCAGGTGCTGTGGTGTGGCCTTCTTTATGATGTCTGGTGATGTGTATCTGGCTGCAGAGACCCCAGAGCACACCTGGCCAGCAAATATCCGTAACGGAAAGTTTATATACCGCTAGAGTCAAGATGAGATGCCATGTGAGAGGCTGCTAGGACTGTTAGAGGGCCGAAGACGGAGGTAATCAGCAGCAGCCCAATGCAGAGTTTTTAAACCACTTGATTCATTTACACGTTACCGGCCTGAACGAGATCACCAGCGTGAGTGTAAACTTCACAGCAAACATGGGAAAATGTGCAGAACGGGTGGCAGGCTGCTGCATTGAAGGCACAGTCTAGGGCCGGGGGTGCTGATATATATATATATATATATATATATATATATATATATATATATAGGAGGAGCAGGGACTTAGATGACTGAAACTGTTGTTGTAATAAGTTATGTTGCAAGTATTTCCGGTTTATAACTGGAGAACAAGGCTGTCAAAATGTACTTAAAAAAACAATCATTATAAAACACTGATTATGGCTAAACTTTTCCACTTTTCCTTTTAGGTTGATAACATCCTTTTAACAGAAACTTATCTACCATCCACTCATCAGTCTTCCATAACTGCTTATTCTCTGCAAGGTGCCGGTGAGCCTAGAGTCCATCCCATGGAGTAGAAGATACGAGATAGGTGCAGCTTTCACTCTACAGAATGAAAAGCAAGAAATGCAAGGAATCTGTCACTATTGTTGCAAAGCATATTTGATATTAAAAAATGCGGACGCATTTCTCAGCAGTAAAGGAAGATGATGAGATGGAAGCTTAGGAAAATGTGTAAACAGAATATTCAACCTGAGTAGAATGAAGTGGGCGGATTTCGCAATGTGCTTTCACTCATAGCATATCTGGAGTTGCGTGAGAGATTTCTATATCTCACACACTCTTGTAAATCACAGTCGAACAGTAGTAACTCATAGAACAAACTCCAAACACGTATGTTTTCAATTTCAGTGCTTGGGTCTTGCCAAGACTAGGCCTGATTCAGAGACCACCCTTTGGGCTGGGCTGTACTTTACTAGCCAAATCAGCTCTGAATCCTGCATGACTGGGCTGCCCTCCCCACGCTACAGCCAGACGGTGTCTTCGGTGTCATTCTTCCTCACAAATGCTGACATCTCTGTTGTCACTCTCTTGTTACTCCGCTGTGACTGTCATTGGTCAATATCGAGGTTGTAGATTTTGACATGGATGGTAGGTACATGGTCCTCATCATTACCGAGGGAGAACTGTGTGTGTTTAGGTGTGTGTGTTTGGGGGGTGGTTTCAGGGTTGATTCGCTCCCTACCAGTATTTACTTCTGCTCTTGGTCAATATGCAACAAATATCCTTTATTTCTGGCAATGTGTCATTCATTGACAGACATTCCATATATAGAGAAGGCATTCCCGAATTAACAAGATATACTGCACTCAGTGAACTAATTTAAAACACAATGTAAAATGTTTTATGCTGTTAAAAGGTAACAGCAGTATCTGTGATACCTCAGTGGATGATAGTTATGTTGTGGTGCTCATGTTTGCTGTGGCGCACCAGGTCAGTTACTTGTTCTGCAAAAGAAATGCTTGCTTTTGCTTCAAACGATACCTCAGTCAACTGTTTATAGTGCAAATAGGTGTCACCTATAAATAAGCAGCTCGGTAATAACACTGTGATTCCCTGGACTCTGTTGTGTCACATGCTACTAAAAGCGCAGAACATGATGCTCAATCCAGACACAAAGAAATTATATTAATGTATCCCTGAGAGCTGCCAGACGCAAATGCAGATTCCCTCGTATCCAGAAAATACGTGAATCATAGGCGATTTAGCATCAATATGGAAATTGAATCAAAAAATAAAAATAGAGTCTTTCAGAGAGAAAAGGTGATCCAGGCCAAATGGCCAGGTTAATAAATTAACTAACTTCACTTAAAAAAGAAAAACGTTAGCGTGCGTACATTTCTTTAAAGACATACATACATATTCAACATTCAATGAAAAGTTGGTGCCGGTGGCATTTATGTCGGGGGGCTTTTCAATTCGGAGCAAAGGTTGATATAGCTAATATATAATTAAGATTTTAAAAGAGAAAATGTGTGTAGTCCTTTCCCAAACCCCCCCTTACTCATTTGGTGCACGAAAACCCAGCACTGCTTTTAGCTGTACGCCCTGTTAGCCTGTAGCACCATCAAGCACAACGTGCGTGTTTAATATGTATAAATACAATCCACAGCTGGGCAGCTGCACCCTCTTAGCCTATTAACACCTAAATGTCTGACATCAAATACCCTCTTTTATGAAACCCAAATGAATCAGTACCATGTAAGCACATTTCCCCCCCAATATTATCTCTGCTGGTAATTATATATTTACAACCTTTGAATGACTCCAAGAAAGCGGTTTTAACAAGCACAGTGCGATAAGAAAAACGCGAAGGATTCATACGGACCTGGAACAAAATGTATTTTGTGTAATAGTGCCATATGACATATTGCCCTATATTTTTAAGTTTTCTTTTTTGACATATCAAAGTTGTAAATGTCAATGTATTGCCTGTTACAAAGCAAAGTTATGAATGTCCGCAGTATTCAACATCTAACAAAATACTTTTTGCGTTATCAGCTGGCATTTTGTTTTCATTTAATTTTTATTTTTCAAAGTCTGGCAATGGCAACGTTACCTTGACGACTATGAAACGAATACTCTAAGTGTCATGACCTGCTCGTACGATTTTGGGCAAACGTACAAAAATACAAGTTATTGTACAGTGGGATCTGTCACTTAGAGCCGGAACTTTCGATAGTGAAAAGTAAAAAAGATACCACGCAAGGAGGATTCCCGCGCTCGGAATGACGGGCCCACGGAGTGCAAAATTTAGGTTTAAATCATTTGGTGTCACCCACACGGGATCTCTGCTGAATGAGGTACCATATGAAGAATGCAAAGAGAGGACATGATGCGTCGTTGGTGCCGCACCACCCAGGCGCTGGAACGAAACGCCGAAGTCTGGTTCATTTCAAAGAAGTAATAATTAGCAATCACCACAACTTCCCCATCTGCGACCGTCGTGCGCTGAGTTCTACAAATGGCCCATTAAAACGGGATTAAGTCAGTCATTTCTAATGACAACATAATAGCTTTATGAGCAGATGCAACCGCTTATATATCATCGAAATATATTTGATATGAAAATGAATGTTACTTTTAAAAAGCCAGTTTATTTTGACTTGCTACGGTGTTGTTTTACAATAACAAATGGGATATATAAATGAAACCAGATATTTGATGTTTGTTATTTTTTATGTTTGAGGGTGTGTTACAAGCTGAATTGTTTGCTAATAAGATAACATAAACGAAGTGAAACATTTTAAGTTTAATGAATATTTGTAAGCCTTTGATCTCTGTAACATTATAAATCACTATTTAATTTTGAAATGTCAGATGAACTCTCGGCCTCCTGGAGGGAATAGAAAAAATATATGCGGCCCCGTAGTACTGGGTCTGATCGACGCGAGAGGAGTCGCTCCGGTAGATCAGATTCATTCGTGGGTGACTGTAGACTACAGACGACGCCAGGTAGGTGGTGCCGCCCCTTCCCACCTCAGAGGAGAGACTGAAAGCTGTAGCGTGATACGCAAACTCGCCGCTCACGTGCACCTGCGTGTTACTTTTTGCTGCCTGTTGCCATTAAGACAATTAAACAAATCAAATGCAGACCCATACCGCTAGGTATCGAAAAAAAAAACCACAACCCAAACGAGAGTACAGCAGTATACTCTCATTACACTGTACAAGCCTATAATTAGCGTCCCCATCTGCTTACAGTTTGCATGCAAAGTTGCAATTTGCAGAATTTCTCGTGTGTTTCGTATGGCAGCCTCGGGCACATGTCTGTCGGACTAATATAACTAATAACTGTCGGATAATCGGGACTTCGTCGCAACCACAAAAATCTAGGAAAGATGCCATCTTTTCGCCATCCCAAAGCCGGGATCTCATGTCGCGACACGAAGAAGGAAGCTCGGGACCACACAGGTCTTCCTGTCCCCTTCTTAAACACTCGAATAGCTATGGTGGATTGTATAAGGTAAGGGGGGGGTTCAATACATTCTTTCACGTCATAAAACATTTCATTTAGCCGTGGGGTTACTCTATAACGCTGATTAATTGCATTTAGTAAAAGTAAAAAGCTGGAAAGGTCCTAATGTCCACAAACTTATCGGCATAGTTTTTAGTAACACAGCGTTAAAACAACTCTAAAAAATCTATCCCTTTTACACGAAATCTTGTATGACCACTTCAGTCCTAGAGTGGATAAGTTTGTTTAACCGCAACGAAGCACTTTGATTACCTTTAATTGACTGGTCTCTCAGTATTTCTCTTTGATGATAAATTGTACTGCAAGTACATAATCGCAAAACACAGCACTGGGAAGTGCTCCTATTACGTGAAACTGACAAAAACATCTCGGCTTGATCAGCAATTGGCCCCGGTGGTGGGGAAAAAAATTAAGCATCTGTAGACACAAACAGCCAGAGTAAAAAAGGATTACACTCCTCGTTCGTACTCGTCCCCTCTGTACGAACAACCTGTTGCGAGATTTCGTTGGAAATGCACCACGTGTTCTATATCAACCTCGTCAATCAAACTCCGTCTTCTTTTGTTTTTGTTAACAGATTGCTCCCTGGGAATTTTTAAACATTTATCTAAGCACAAACTAACATATCTAAAAGATAAAATATCTTGCAAGGCTTATTCTGTTATGAAAAAAAATAACCATACAATTAACCAGCCACTGATATAAGATAAACCTGCTCAGAGAAATCCGGCGGTAGAGGCAGCTGAGTGAATAGCTCCATCTCACACCTCCAGGCCTGGAGGTGTGATGTTCACATCCTGGCCATGTGCATGTTGCTGTGGGGAATTTGTCTGGGTTTTCATCTCCAACCCAAAAACACACAGGTAGCTGACTTAGTGTCTCTGTGCTCACGTTTCTGTGAGTTTCTGTCCAAGGCATCCCCTGTCTAGGGCCAGGAGCTGTTCTGGGGAGGCAGCCGGGGCCCAGTATCCCAATGACAACATGCATGCCCCCCCCCATGACCTCCCTAAATACATATGCTGCTTGAGTCTGAAATAAAGATATTAATATTACTATTTGCATTTATATGTGTGGGACAAAATTTTGTGTTCTGGGAACAGACAGAACACAAACATAAGCAAATATTCTGGACGGACTCTTGATGCGGGTTCTCCGGATGGTCGAGTCGCTCCACTTGGTTGAAAAGCGAAGTTAGCAACAGAAAAAAATAATAATCAGGGTTGTGGAATCAAGACTAAACAAGAAATCGGAGTGAGTCACATATTTGTGAAAAGTGCAACTGTTACAATGGCGATGCATGGTGCAAGCAGGAAGAGAATGTCACGGTCGACTTGCGACTCCAAGACAGAGGGGTTTATTAAGAAAATGGAACACAAGGCGGAAGGCGTAAAATATAAAGGACAAAACAAACGGGGCGAAATAATGGAGCAATGTAATAAACCAAAAGGGAACAAGGCAATACTAGGAGCGAGATCAGGCAAGGGACCAGAGCAATCAGCGTGCAAGAACATAGCATACAGTTGCTAACTAAGGAAGGGAACACAGGTTAGCACTTAAACTACAAACAGACAACTGGCTAATGATGGGACAGGTGCAGCTCATGAGGCAATTAGCCAATAGCAATGGTGCAGGGAAAACAGGCAACAGGTGGGATAAGAAAACACACTAGGAGCTAGTAGGAAGACAGAGGAGGAAACAGGATGGCCAGCGACACCTGCTGGCCAAATGGGGAAGAGATATGAAGGACAGGGATGGATGGGCACTGACCCCAGCAGTAAGATGTGACTGCAAAGCATTGCATAAATAACTTATCGCTTTTCAAGATTGTCCTTTGTTTCTTAATGCTGGCAATCTAGTGTAAGTAATACTTGCAGGACATCAAGGTCAAATGCATCTGACTCCGCTAACAAAATAACTGGCCCCAGTCCGCCCCTCCCCAGTTAAAATGGTCTGGAACCATCACTGCCTGGGGTTTTGCTCTTCCTGGGTAGACTTCAAGCCCACTACTACAATTAATATGTATTTATGCAAAATGGATGCTACTAAGATAAGAATATAAGAAATTTACTTGCGAAAGGAGACCATTCTCAGGGCAGGTTATTCATGATGATGGTAGATCTTATGTAACTAAAGTTATGATCTTTTGCTGTTAATTTATCATCATTCATTTATTTGCTGGATAACTACAGGCCTAAACTGCAAACTTAATGAGATTAAGACTTAATCAATTGTTATAATTTATCCACTTCATACTAATGCACCACTTTTTTTAAAAACGATGTTGCGTATCTCTGATCTTTTTTCTTTTCTTCGGTGTTTTTTTGGTTTTACTTTCTCTTCAGTGTAAATTTCGGTTCCTTTGCTACTTTTTATGTCTTTATTACTTTTACTATTTTTATTACGGCAGAATTAATCACCTTTGGTTTCAATGCAGGTTGTAGCCTGACTGTACACCTTGCATGTGACAATCCTTAAAGTGATTAGAAGATGGATGGATGGATGGATGGATGGATGGACCTTGCCTAGGTCTTGGCTGGAAGGTTCACTTCCATGTTTAAGCATGTTGTGGAGCCCCCATTTGGACGACTTAAAGAGGGAAAAGGTGCAGATGAGGTGAAGGAGGGATTCCCTGACCAGGTGAGACAGATTCCTCGAGGTCTGTGGCTGTTTCAATAGTCATTTGGAATCAGTTCTGCAAAGTACTTGTTTAAGGGCGGTCTGAAAGTTTCACTCCAAAATGCTTCGTATTAAACGTCTCTTGATAAACTACATTTAAGTATGTGGTTTTCTGGGAAGTTCATTAACTAGAGTTTGGTGGTAGACTATAAAAACTGGGATATAAACAGACTGATTGAAAATACCAGATTAAAGGTAATGAAACATAACAATGAGAGGCTGGTGACCTCACATTCTTGCTGTGTATGATGTGGTGTGGTGTGAACACTGCCGATGGGCATCTTCATGGCATGTTTAACCCCTACGCTCCCTGTTTGGGATTCAGCCCCTTGGAGGTGAACGATACCACAAAAGTCAATAATTGCTCTGTCTGTTCATTAGCCGCACTTTGCGCTGTAGTGGAACTGTGACATTCCTTGCGTTGTGGGTGTGTACCGTATGCTCTGGTCCTGACAAAAGCTTCATGCAGATGTTTGGAGGACGGACTGGGCTTGCACAAAGTCAGTATGGACATCGCATGCAATGTACATGCATTTGTCGCATTGCAAGGACCGCAGTAGTCATCTGTTGTTTACTCTGTCATAGGCAACAAAACTTAGGAAGATAGCAATTTCAACTTTTCATTTTCAAGATTATGTAGTACACGTTACAAAAATCGGTGTGCGGTTTATTGCCGCTGCTTTTGCACGAGCTCTGTCAGCGATCTCCAGTCCAATCACAGTCATTTTCGTCCGTCCTGTCAGACTCATAGACAGTCTGGTGTGCTTGTGAGAAATGCCATAAAAATGAGTGAAGAGGAGAGATGTGAACTAGAAATGGTCACTACAGGACATTCGTCTTCCCCTGTATGGAAATGTTTTGGATTCTAATGATAATAATTGATACCCTGCCTCGTGCCCATTGCTTCCGGGATAGGCTCCGGGCCCCCTGCGATCGAGTAATAGGATAAGCGGTTTGGAAAATGGATGGATGGATGGATGGATAATTGAAACTTTATTGATCCCTGTGGGGAAATTCTCTTCACACCTCCCTCAGCTTGCTCTCTTTCGGTGAACGGAAGCTGGCTGGGAAGGGTATCCACCTGATGCGGTGCCCAGAGAGCTGGGGTTTAATGGCCCATGCAGACATGCTGTGACGGGGCCTGAACCAGCCACCTTCTGATTACAGGCATGGAGGCTTAGCCCACTGGGCACTCATGATATTCAGCAAATCAAGTGTTTTGTCAGCAGTGCTTTGTGTCTGTTGGAACAACCCAAAGCAGTAGCACCTGCTGATCGGACAAACTATTGAGAGAGCCTGTTATTAGGCTGTTTAATTTTGGGTATATTTTCAAATTAAAAAAAAAAAAAAAAATATATATATATATATATATATATTGCAGTATTTATTGCAAATAAATAAATATCCCAATATTCATTCTTTCCAATATTGCGCAGTCCTAGGTCGACAGGGGGTTTCCGTTACAGATCCTGTCTTCAAATAGCTCACATGCGCGACTGAGAGGGATAACTTTGACCTTTAATGCTGAAACTGTCAGTTGCATTCCTAAGCGAAGGACCACACACGGCATCTTCAACGTTATTCATTTATTAATTACTTGGGTAATTAATATGTAGGGGGAGGCATGGTGGTGCAGTGGTTAGCACTGTTGCCTCACACCTCTGGGACCCGGGTTCGAGTCTCCGCCTGGGTC
>JAODJX010000007.1:7347569-7371234 GCA_026776945.1 Isichthys henryi
GGCGGAGACTCGAACCCGGGTCCCAGAGGTGTGAGGCAACAGTGCTAACCACTGCACCACCATGCCGCCCCCAATAGAAGACAATGATTCAAATATTTTTTTTTATTGAAGTCAAATTAAATATTGCAGTGTACATGTCCCCCAAGTTCCTACACCCCAGCATTGCATTTCTCGAACTAAAATATTTTATGAATACATCTTTATTGATTTATGAATGATACTTCCCTTTGGAATCTGTAGTTGCATGTATTTGTTTTTACAATGAAAACATCTGTTTCCCAAATGCATATTCAGTAATGGGTAACAGTAGCATAAGGCACAAGGCAGGGGACACCGTGGGTGGAATGCCTGTCCATTGCAGAGCACATAAATCCCCTTGATACAATGCAATATGAACACAAAATATATTTAAGTGGATTAAGTTGCATTAATATTAGATCCGGTAATGACAATAAAGCTGAGTCTAGACGTTTTCCAGTTATCTACAGCAGTGCCAGTGCCAGGATTAGTCAGAAAAGCCCCCAGTCATTTTTGGGTGTGTTTTGTTCTTTATACGTATGATGTGGTTTTGTGGTCACAAATCACCAAATTCAGAACCGCGATGGAATTAGTGTTTTTTGAACGGAAGAGATGGACAGAATTTCTCATGACTGTTGATTGCCCCTTACCCAAGAACAGGGGTGTCAAACTCCAATCCTGGGGGGCCCTGTGTAGCTCAGTTCTTTCTCTGTTCCACCGCAAATGATTCAGCTCAAGACCCGTGGTGGTAATTAGCACAAGGAGGTGAATCAGGTGTGTAAAATGAGGGGAAACCCAAAAAATGTGCAGGGCTCCGGCCCCCCAGGACTGGAGTTTGACACCCCTGCCCTACAACCACCCCTCACCCACAGTGGCTAAATTTGGGATAACTGTGAAGAAATACAGCTGAGAGGAACAGAACTCCCAGTAGAGCACATTATCTTATGTTCTACTAGTTTAAACCTCTTCCTGCCTATTCCTCTTTTGCCTCGAGCCGAAATTACCCAGGCGATGGCTCAACGGATCATAATCCTATACAATCCAACTCTCCATTCAGAAACGCTGGGACGCTTCATACTTTTTGGGCCAGTGGGGCTTCCGTTACGACTTACACGCTCTATTTTTTTGACCATAGAAACGCGAGCGGCGCAGGAAGCCGAATAGTTGTTGCGAGAAGGGCAGCTGGGTGTGTTTTCGCACGGGCGGCGGAGCGCCGACCATGACTGAAACAACGACGTCCCCTTGACATTCGCGGTCTGTCTGTCTCAGTCAGTCGGTGTCGCTGCGCCACTGGGGTCATGGACTGTAGCGACATTAAGGTAAACGGGCTCTTTTTAAGGTGTTGGCTGGTTTTGTGTTCGGTCCGCGAATCTGCCTGCTTGGCTAGGCCGTCAAAATGCACGGTCGCGTCGGGACGTTAAATTCGAGAGTAATTCCGGTGTCTTGTCACCTAGCATAGGAACTAGCGAACTCCTCAGAATTACCAGAAAGTCATTATAAAATATTCTTTTTTTCCCCCAACTAACTTTCTCGAAACGTTAGCAGTACTGCTAACTGGTTGTTCCTGTAGTCGTTCGCCTGACACTGAGTGCTATGAAAAGATAACTGTGGTTATATTCTTGTGATCTTTAAATTGCCCTTTTCCAACCTCAAGATTGCTGTCTTGTCATTTGCAATGGTGTCTGATTCTAATCCTAACCCTAACCGCACCTGTCACCCCTGCGATGCTTCTCAAACACCCTTCACTCTCCTTTGGACGTTAAGCCTTGAGGCGATTCAATACAGCTTTAACTTTATCACCCGGATTGTCGACGTGAATCCTAAGTATTAATTTGTCGGTCTAACACACATGTCCTATAAGACCCACCTGTTGTCAAAGTCGCCGTACATCGTATATTCCAGGGATTTTTTAAATTTATTTTCAAACATGATCATTTTACATTTTAATAGAATGCATTCATCTGCAAATTTGTTGTTGCGATTCTGTCAGATATATGGACTAAAATTAAGTTGTTGCGAGTTAAATTGCTGTTTTCTTTAGCAATGTTTTTCCCTAAAATAAATGCCAGTAATTACATGTAATATGCTGTGCCTGAGCAATTGTAGACTCCTCTTAAAATTAAACATTGATTGTACCACCTTCGGAACTTTGCACTCGCTTATTAGATATTTCTGTCGGTTCCCAACTATATATTCCATCCATCCATCCATTTTCCAAACCGCTTATCGCTTGGGTCGCGGGGAGTCCGGAGCCTATCCCGGAAGCAATGGGCACGAGGCAGGGAACAACCCAGGATGGGGGGCCAGCCCATCGCAGCCAACTATATATTTTCTCTCACAAACGATTTGGCTTCTTATTGGAAGCTTATACCAGTATTTGTTTACTGGGTTAATTAGGGAAGATTTCCGTAACGTAAATGTTATGCTGATACAGTTGGAGTGACAGTTTGGTTATGTGCTTTTCTTGTTTTTCTTTAGCTGTGTGAAACATAACGTCAGTTATGACGTCAGTTTTCCAGGGGGGTCTCTCATAGTTTTGGAAATGACACATGGAGATATGCAAAAAAAAAAAAGCCGAATAGCGATCCTCGGAGGTTATATTTGTGTGTTGTGGGCATTTTATAGTTTGTTTAGTTGCACTTTGATGAAACTTAATAACTTGTCATAAGCCCCGCATAACGAAAACTGGTTTACCGAAAGCTTGGCATGTGTAACTGGTGTGGAAAATCTACCTTTAATTGTAAGATGTAATATAATCGATTAACTTTCTGTTGCACAATTAACATGTAATGTCAAGATGTGGTAACTTTAACCTAACGCCAAATTTGTTGTGCTTTTTAAAAGGGAAAAAGGTGTTTCAATGCATTAGTCTTTTTCCATATTCAGATGTTACCAGGCTTTCTCTTGAAGTCTTTCTTTTAGAGGACAGTCAAATGGTCTGTTCAATGTGTGAGTATTGCAGCTGGAGCCGGCATTGTCTCTGCATCCCACGGACTGTGCAGGCTCGTTCGCTTCGAACCTTGTGCTGTAAGCATAAGGGGTGTCTGCCCAGTGCGTCCGTACCGGTGTCAGCACAGCTCCGGGCCCCTGCGCATCTGGGGCTGACCTCAGTGGCAGACGTACAATTGCCTCTTTTCACTCGCATGCTGGTCTTCTTCTGCCCCCGGGGACTAAGACAATAGTCTAATGTCGACCAAACTGAGATCAAAATAACAGGCATTTTTGTAGCTGTGGTTGTCCAGCCTTTGACCAGGGTACACCTTGGCACTCAAGCATTCGAAATGCATAAAGTGTACTGTACTGTAAATAGCGTGGCCATTTATTCATTTTTTTTTAGGTTAATTCCATATATTGGTTAACTCTCCTGGTAATTTATTTTAACAATGTCTTATTTGTTATATGTCCATTTTAAATAGTTAGGAATTATGTTGCAATGGCTTCTTTCTAGATGTCTGCGTTGCTGATTCAGCCCCAGGTTCATGAAGAAACAGGTGCCAAGAGCCGTTTACACTCACTGGCACAACACCTTTCTGGGGTTTTAGGAGGAAATTGGTAAAAACTCGCATCACCATGAGGAGAACATGCAGATTCTACATGGAGAAAGTCAGATTTCAGCCTGCGACTCTGGAGCCATGAACTTTCCCACTGAGTGAACTTCCCAACACAAATCGGTCCAGAGGTGCTTTGCTACATACAGATTTGTCTGAGCTGGCATTTATGTAAACCCTGACTTGATGTTAGTCAGATGCCAGTTTGTCCCGTGTGTCTTATTCGCACTGAAACATGGAGGGTTTAAATGCTTCCTGTCCGTTGAATGCTCTATCAACAGTCAGCAGGATGTGGGGACAATTGCTGGCTGTCTCTGTGCTCACTGGCAGTTATACAGCTTATGCATTCAGTTTACTTGGCTTGTTTGTTTGCCTTTGGCTGTGAGCAGCAGGGATGGTCACCAAGGAGTAGTAACGCAGGGCTTGTTTTCCACTTTTGTCCTCTATGCCATTGACAAAGGGATGCAAAGTGGTCTTTAAACACATAATAGAAGACTCTCAGAAGCTTTACCTTTGCTGTCTTTCACTGTTCCACTATCCCTGTCTGAGCTGGAGGTTATATCTCTGCCTATCGCACTTCTTCCAAAAATTAATGTCCATTGTCTTAAAGCAGTGGTTTTTGGCTATTTCATCGGTTGCTTGTGTATCTCCATCAAGCACTCTGGAAAGTAATGACTCGTGACCACATGGCATCCTGTCCAACCATGTTCAAATCATCTTCAGAATGATCCTCCTGCGGTGTGTGTTTGCCTTTCAATTCCACAAAGCACAGTCCACTCTGTCAGTGTCTTTATAATATTTATATATGTGTGAGTATTATTATAACTCGACCCCAGTGTTTTTTTTTTGTGACTTATCGCTGCACATTCCAGATGAGACAGATTGTTCTAGTGGCATAATCGGTTAATCCTACTGGAATGTCATGTCAATGTCAATAATCACTTGAAGAACCATAGTGCCCAGAGTAGGAACTTCATTTCTGTGACGATGTGCTTTAATATACAGAGCTGACCATGCAGTCCTCAGGTTCCCCACCTTATGTCAGGTCACCCTAACCCCCTGAGCACGTGTCTAAAGTGGAATTTGGGTATGTCTGCGAAGGTGCCACCATGGATTGTGTCTAAGAGGGAGGCATTTGAGCATCAGGTGCTGCACAGTGCAATGCCTAACGTGGATCATCGGAGAAGCTGCAAAGTGGGGGATGGACTGGTCAGGAGCAGCTCTGCTCCAAGCTGACTGAGGGCGCTTATGAATTGTTCAGGCTGACATTCTTTTCTGAACCCGGAAGCAATGCTTGCCTTCTGTGACATGCTCATTCGGGGAAAGAAGCTTCTCTGACTTCTTCATGTTTGAAACCACCCTGTAAGTGTTGTCAGCACTTTCCTCAAAGTGACTCGTCATAAATTTGTACATACAAAGCGTCTACGTAAAAACACGAACCGAAAATGGCTTCTGGAAAATGGACTTCATACCTGCAAATATTACCTCTCCCTTCCACAAGCTATGGTTTTATCTCACCACATGTTGGGTTTTGGCGTGGAAAATCTTGTTTTACATTTAATTAACAGTTCAATTGAAAGCCTGTCAAAGTTATTCTCTCTTTAGTTAACTTGTTTTGCCCTGAAGTGATGACTTTTGCTGGTACAGTATGACCTTTCCAGGATGGGCCATTCAATTTTCTAACTTTACCTTCTTGAATGCTGTCACTGAAATGCAGTACACCACTCAAGTCTGGGTGAGGTTGGTTGGTCTAAGTCATTCTGTGTAAATTCTCAGCAAGCGACCTCTGCCATACCTCACACCCTCCCTGGCCACAGACGGCTGCTGACTGTGCTGGTAGAGCGAGGGGGAGGAAGTACTTTGTTTATCTGATGTTTCCATGACGGTCGTCTTTCACTGTCGCAATTAATGCCGAGAATAAAAACCATTCTCAGAAGACGTTAGCAATGCAGCCTCTTGCCGTTTGTCCTTTCACACACGAAGCAATGCTGCCAGTATGAAGGTGAGAATGAGGAAGATCCCTAGACACGCTGATGGCATCATCACCCTGTCAGTCTCTCATATGTGTCTGATTTCCCTGAACTTTTCCACCCTAACTAGACAGAGACGTCTGTGTCAGAAGCTTCCTGCTGTAAAATCCCGTTATTGCACGAATAGTGATTGAAAGAGTGTGATGATTTTTTTTTTTTCCCCCTCCATAATTTTCTCGATAAACATTGAATATGCTGATGTTTTAGGAGATGGCATACTTGTAATGTACCGGTAATGCCAGTTTCCGTGAATATTTGTCGTAGAAATGACAGTCTCTGAAATAGGAGGTTAGTAGGTTATTGTTCAGTGCGGGTGTTTGAATCTTTGAATCACGGCTGACCTCCTTCGTTCGGTCAGGATGTGAAGCTCTCGGCAGAGGTGGAGCCCTTCATCCCGCAGAAGAAAGGCCCTGAGGGCTCCGCCCTGGTGGGGATCGGTCTGCCTGTGGAAGCGGCGGTGGGGCCAGGCAGTGGGGCCGAAGCCACGCCCATTCCCAGCTATCTCATCACCTGCTACCCATTTGTCCAGGAGAGCCAGACTAACAGGTACCCAGCTCTCTGCCTGGGTATGAGTAATGGTGTCCTATGGCTCGGTCTGGAGGGGTCTGGTTAAAGGGGGTGTGTCCAAGCCTCTCTTTACTCCTTCTTTGTAATGTCTTGCATCTACTGTGGTTTTATAGTGCCTTTTTATCACTTTATTTTAAATTGGCTGCTTCTCTTTTAATACGAGGCAAGTAAGTCGACAGGCCAGGGAGATGTTTTCCGTCATAAAGGTTAAAAGTAGCCGCACAGTTTTAGTGGAAGTCATATGGGGAGTGCGAGCGTCTGCCGACGTCCTGCCCATGGTCCCGCGCGGCACGCCGCTTTCCCAGGCCCTCCCTCCCTTCAGTTCCTTCCTTCCCATTTTCTCAATGCAAGGAAACGCTGCCTGCAACAGAATAAAACTCCAAAAGACCCCGAGCCTCATCCTTCCGGTTCAAGCTCAGGCCACGGTCTCTCTAGCAAATGGGGGGGGGGGGTCTTGGTCCTCCACGCTTAGCGGCGTGCAGGCATCCCCTCTCAGGCTGGGCCAAGAAAATCCTCTGAGCCGTGCATATTCTACACCCATATAGCCAGTGAGTGGAAAACAATGGGCAGTCCTGAAAATACCTCGAGGGAGGGGGTGTCAGCAGCATGAAAATAGCCATCAAAATGGCCTCCTGTTCTTAACTCTTAACTGTTCTGTGTCAGACACAAGGCAGCTTACAGTATGTGAGATTAGAGTATTTTCTTGTCTTCTATCGGATCCTCTGTCTTCACTGTGGTCCTCTTCCCTTACAGGCAACTCCCTGTGTATAATGGGGACCTGCGGTGGCATGCGGCGGCCCCCACCCCGAATGGACCGTACCTGGCCTACCCCATCTTGTCCTCGCCCCAGCCTCCCGTGTCTAATGACTACGCCTATTACCAGATCGTGCCTGCCCCCTGTCCCCCTGTCATGGGCTTCTACCAGCAGTTCGCCGGCCCGTACGGTGCCCCCGTGCAGCCCGGGATGGTGGGCACACTCCCCGCTGACGTTGGAGAACGGTCCCCGGGCCCAGGGCAGGCATTTGGAACCCTGGCCCACAGAGGGAGGGGTGTCGTCCGGAGCCCTGCGCCACTCAAGGTGACGGAGGGGCCATGCCCGGGTGGAGGGCACCTGCTGGACGGCTCAGGTATTTGACCATTTCTGTCTCTGCAGCTGGTTCCACAGGCGGGCAGGGCTAAGAGACCCCCCATGCGGAGCGTGGCGGTCCAGAAGGAGGTCAGTGCCTCTGGCCCCGACGGCAGGTCCAAGACGGTGATGCTGGTGGATGCGGCCCAGCAGACGGGTATGACCAGAACTCTGTTGGGTCGTACTGTAGAATTCAGCCCTGGTTGATCACAGGTGACACTCCCGATCCCCCTTAGACTTCCCGGGAGATGTTTCCGGAAAGCCCGTGATGGAGAGGGCCAGCCCGCTGGTGTGGAAGAACCGGGTACGGCGACGGCGGCCCTCCCACCCGGCGGAGTCGTCCAGCGAGCACGGGGCCAGCGAGGCTGACATCGACAGCGACAGCGGCTACTGCAGTCCCAAGCACAACCAGGCCGGCGGCACCACCCTGCGCACCTCGGATCCCTCGGCTACTGCGGTACGGCCCGACGCCGCTGGGGGCTTTGGGGCTCTGGGGGGCCTCCTTTATTACAACGCAGTTCCATCTGCAGTGGGTCTGTTTTAGGTTTCATGTCCTTTCTACACATTCTATCCCTCTATTTAGTAAACAGTAAGCTTTTATGGAAATATGTGGTTATTTATTTTAAATCAAAGTAATTCTATATATTTATCCATTGTGTAGGCTGGTGAATCTAGAGCAGCAACAGGTTGGTGTTTTTCTCTTTTTATTGTCATTTTATTTTTCTTTTATATGCGCCTTTTAGAGAGGAGGCTCTTCTAAGCACAGGCCTCATGTTTCTCAGCTGTGACGTTTGTGGTTTCAGCCGCAAGTTGGGTCAATGTTGCCTCCCAGGCCACTCAGAAGTCCTGGGGTGAGAGAAGCTCCTCCTTTTATCAAACGGGAGCAGCAGCATCTCACAGGAGCTACATGCAGGTGCTCTGCACGCAGCCTTCCCCACGGACGCTTCTCGAAATAACGGAATAAGTGCAGTATTGTTTGCGTAATTAATTGCACCGAATGTTTTGGGTGATGTGTCTTTTTGTGAGAGCCGTAAGATGTTGTTGGAGGATGTGTGGGGTATGAAGCTTCACTCTGAGGTTTGTCTCTCCTCTAGACCGAGCTCCCGACCGGCTTCCGTGGGCGTGGCAGCACCTCCTCAGATAGGGGCTGCACCCAGCAGTGGAGACTGCAGGAGGGCACCGTGCAGGCTGGTACCCAGCTTGCCACAGAACTACTTTATTTTGAGGTGAGAGTGTAAAAGAGGAGACCACTGCTTTCCTCACCAGGTGCAAGATGTTTATAGTGGTATGATAACTCTGCTGGTTGCTTGATTCAAACCCACGTTCTGGACATGGACGCAGGTTCCTAACTTGCTGAACTATGCGCTGCCTCCATGTAAATGTAGCGCTGTTTTCTAATGCTTGTTGTGTCGGAGGGTTAAGGCCGTCTCACACTGAGCGGGGCCAGAAGAAATGGCACGAATTTGCTAAATGTTTGGATGAGATATTTTTTGATCCATCAGAAATGTACGTAATTGACTGAGAGGTTTGCATCCCGAAATGATCATGCTGGCAGCAAGCACTGGCAGCAAGCACTGGCAGCAAGCACTGGCAGCAAGCACTGGCAGCAAGCACTGGCAGCAGTGCCAAGTTGTATCTTGTTTGTTTTGAGCGAACAAGTGTTTTTTTTTTTTAAAAGTCAGATACAGAATAAATATAATTCTAAAAAAGTTTAAACTTTTCCATGAACTTTTTCCAATTCAGATGGTTCTTCAGGATAAGTAAAATGTCATTTTAAAATCATGGCAACATCTATTATTAGTTACATAACAGGAATACAGAGAACAGCTCATTTTAAAAAATATTTGTATTGTATATTGATTGCATACAGATAAGTCTATAAATCAAGTAAAAATAATAATGACCACATTTGAATATAATCAGTCATGTTATTTCCAGCCACTGCAGGAAAATGCAACAATCGATCCGCCAACAAGATCCCCCCTCGAGCTCAGCTTCAGTTTATCGTTAGGGTTTCACCGGCACTGAATTACCATACCGGCGCCATCATCCTTGAATCTAATCAAAACTGGACCGAAAAGAAAATATGTGGTATCGTCCACCACTACAGGCCAGTGTTGTGAAGCTAAAGAGAGGTTTTCTTTCTATTCAAAAGAACACAAGTGTAACATAGTATTGTTCTTTTTTTAAGCATCCAATAACTGCAGAAATGAGGCTCTCACTGAAAAATAGAAATATGGAACACGACAGTGCAATTTAGTCAGACTTAGTTTGAAAGTCTTCATATAAATACTTTTTTGGTTTCAGAATGTCTTTTGGCTTTTACATGTGAACAAAATCTTACTTGATGTGAAATGGCCTTTAGATTGGAAATCTGGGAAAAATAAAGAGAAAAGAAAAGTGGTACTTTAATCCCCATGGCGAAATTCTTTTTTTTTTTTGCTAACCCTATCTTGCTCTCCATGAGAGAGACAGATATATGTACAGGTGTAATAATATTAATTAATATTAATGTTAGTAATTGATGTGGGATATGGTGGAATCCCTCTGTAGGATGAAGAGGAGTTTCCTGAGCTTGTTTCTGGTGGAAGCGGAGGGTCTGTGTCACGAAATAAACTGGAGCAAGTCCAGGCCAAGATCCCCAAAAACCTGGTGCGTGACTGAAGATTCCTAAGCTGAGAAACGAAAAGCCTTGCAGGGTCTCAGCCAGGTACCTCCTCCTCCTCTCAGAACTCTGAAGCCTGCCTGCCACGTGCCTCTCTGTCCCCTCAGCTGGAGAACCTGCCGGAGAACTCGCCCATCAACATCGTGCAGACGCCGATCCCCATCACCACCTCTGTCCCCAAGAGGGCCAAAAGCCAGAGGAAGAAAGCACTGGCAGCTGCCCTGGCCACAGCGCAGGAGTACTCCGAGATCAGCATGGAGCAGAAGAAGCTGCAGGTCAGCCTCGCTTGCATCCTGCCGCCTTCTGTCTGGTACAACCTAACCGTTTGTCCACTCAGTCTTAATATGTATACTTAACCAAGCTTGTGTTCTCGTGTACCAGTGTCATGTCATCTTCCATTGCTGAAGACCAGTTCTAATATTTATGAAATAAGTACGGAGGACGGTAAAAATCCCCAGATGTCGTTCTTGCGCCGTCCCCAAATATCAAGGATGCATCAGTTGCATCCTCGTCAAACAGGACCAATCCCATGATTCATTGCATCTCAAGTTCCTTCTTGGGAGGCAAGTCAGCAAGACCGGTCTTGCCAAGACCACAAGTACAATCTTTTACGTTCTTTGTATTCAGAAACACCCTGTGCTTCAAGGAAAATGTAAGTGGCAGTACAGGATCCCAGTGTTTGTGTCTAAATGTGGAGTTCCATATTTCAGCTGCATGTCATCCGTGTGCCATGCAGGAGGCACTGACCAAGGCAGCAGGGAAGAAGAGCAAGACCCCGGTGCAGCTGGACCTGGGAGACATGCTGGCGGCTCTGGAGCGGCAGCAGCAGGCCATGAAAGCAAGGCAGCTGACCAACACCAAGCCCCTCTCCTACACAGGTGCTCAGCACGCCGGTGGGCTGTGGGTTCCATGTGGAATTCACAACTAAAGCTTTATAAGGGATCCAACATACAGGCTCTTAAATTGAGGTCTATCTGTGACCACTCCCCTTACTGTGCCCTGTCTCTTATGCTAGTTGGCACAACAGCTCTGTATCACACCAAGGAGTCGGGGAGGATGGGGTCAGGACAGAAGAGCCAGTCACACCTCGGACCCCACAACAGCCTGGACTCCACTGCTCCAAGGGTGAAGAGGGGTAAGGAAAGGGAGGTGCTCAAGGTGAAGAGACCTACAGCTCTGAAAAAGGTGAGCTGTCTGAGAAGGTGAAGCTTTGTTCGGTTTCCGGTTTTGCTCTGGCCTCCTGCTTGATGCCCATGAGACGTCCGCCACTCTGCCCTTCCTGTGCTCAGATCATTTTGAAAGAGAGGGAGGTGAAGAAAGGCAAGTATTCCCTGGATCCCACTGCGCTGAGAGCGGAAGAGCAGGTGGACGATGAGCTGATTTTTACAGATGACCCCTCCCGAGAAGCAGTGTCCCAAGACGGTAGGCACTGGGGGAGGGGCTTAGAGAGTGACATGAGTGCGGTCTGCTATTCAGAAAACCATTAACTTTCAGTTTAAGGATTAAAATGCAGCAAGCGGTAAAAAATAAGACTGGAACGGTCATGCATGTTTATCAGAAATCTGAAAACAAAGCTCAAATAACAATAACAGGGAATCTTGTCTCTTGTGGTTATGATGCTATGCAGAGAATGGTCTGAGCGTGCCCAGTGATACCTCGCTGTCGCCAGCCAGTCAGAACTCCCCATACAGCATCACGCCCGTCTCCCAGGGCTCCCCCGCCAGCTCTGGGATCGGGAGCCCCATGGCCACCTCTGCCATCACCAAAATCCACAGCCGCAGATTCAGAGAGTAAGTGCGGTTCTCACCGTCACGCCTGTAGCTCAGATTTTTATCTCTAAATTAAGTGAGATCCTGCCCATCTTTTCCTGCATCCATCGATTTTCAGTAATCGCTTATCCATTTAGGGACACAGTAATCTCAATCCATTATGCAGCTCTCTCTCACGATAACACACAAATGGCAGTTAGGTGGCAGTTTTGCCGACTGCTCTGGGTTATAATGAAATGGCATTACGGGTAAATCTAGAACAGTGGATCGCGGAGGAATTTGCAATTGATCGCGAAGTGCGTCGCAAGCGTCCGTGCATGCACACACGCATGCCCATTTTTCAGTGTGCAGCTAATCGTGTACTTTTAAACATTTAGCACGCAAACATGTCAGAAGCCAAAACATCAAAAACATATAATTTGCATTCAGAGTGGTAGGAGGATTATTTTTTGTTTACTCAAATTCGAAGTCCATATGTCTAACATGCAATGCGAGTGCGGCCTTACCGAAGAAGGGCGATTTGGAGTGGCATTTGAAAATGGTGCACAAAAGCGACGAGACCGAGTTCCCCGCTAAAACAGCCACACGCAGCCGCAAAGTACGAGAACTGAAAAGTCAGTCAGCGGCACAGCAGTCAGTTTCTACCCAGCTGCATCTTCCCAGTGCCAGCGGTCCAACTACGGTAGAGAAATACATTTATTTACACTTTTTCAATTTAGAGAATTACCTGGATTTGCTGTGCTCTTACTATGCAGAAAGGCAATAGCTAGAGTAATAATGGAGTAAAAGAGTAATAGCTATGGCTCCCTATTTGAACTGGAAGATCTCGGCACACTGACCACTTGAAAAGTAGATCTTGAGTTAAAAAAGGTTGGGCTCCCCTGACCTAGACTGATTCGAATTATTTTTGTACAGGCCAGTGTCTTTGCAGTAATTTGCTGGTGAAGCATTATAACCAAACAAAGATTTCCTACATGCTGCTGAAATGTCACAGGAATGGGTTAGTTGCCTGAATTCTTAACCCACCCAGCATATTGGGGCTAAAAGTCCATCCCAGAAATGGAAAGTGTCCTCTGGGAATGTAAATGCGGCCTTTTAAAGAGCGACTATACAATAACGGATTGTACGTTGTATGGTGCCAGGCCTGCATCCTCTGTACAAAGTACGATGTATGCCACCCTTTACAGACAGGCCTTTGTTGTGTGAAAAGTCGGCAGCACTGAGCACATTGTCCCAGCCTCCCGCGTCGTACACATTCTGCATTTGAGCCCACGCCTCTGCGTTTATGCATCGCTGTGGGATTTCAGGGACATGTTAACCACGGTCTTATCACACTGCAGTGTTTCCTGGGATGGAGTGAGGCTCTATCATATCTCTTAATGCGGTCCGTCTACCTCTCTCTCTTCCTGCCGCAGGTACTGTAACCAGGTGCTGAATAAGGAGATTGACGAGAGTGCCACCTTGCTGCTACAAGAGCTGGTGCGCTTCCAGGAGCGCGTCTACCAGCGGGACCCCGGGAAGGCTAAAGCCAAGCGCCGGCTGGTCATGGGGTTACGTGAGGTGACCAAGCACATGAAGCTCCTGAAAATCAAGTGTGTAATCATCTCTCCCAACTGCGAGAAGATTCAGTCCAAAGGTGAGGCTCTGCCTCCTCCAGGAGGAGGTGATGTCCAGTGTGGTTGCCTCCTCCACGCCATTTCTGCCTCCCCCCCCTTTATTGTATTGTCAAAGCCATGTCATTCTTTGGTGCGTAATTTTTAGATTTTATTAATATCTGTGACTTTATGCTGTCCAGTCCAGTATTTTAGATCATTCTTAACTGACTTTATTGAAATTCATCATTGTCATTTTAGATCTTTCCACTAGAGGAATATCAATACATTCTTGATTTCGATCATGACATTGACAATGTTGTGTTTAAAATAGATAAAAGGTTTGTGGACACATGGACAGTAACTCTCTTGATGTGCTTGATCAGGGGGTCTGGATGAAGCCCTTTACAATGTCATCGCCATGGCCCGCGAACAGGAAATCCCCTTTGTGTTCGCTTTGGGCCGTAAGGCACTCGGCCGCTGCGTCAACAAACTGGTGCCTGTCAGTGTGGTGGGAATCTTCAACTACTCCGGGGCAGAGGTAAGTGCGACCAAGCCCGTCTGCTCGTTCCTGTGGATCTCTGGTTTTCACACACCATTGTCTCCATTCAGGAACTCTTCAACAGGCTGGTGTCTCTAACGGAGGAAGCCAGGAAGGCCTACAAAGATATGGTGTCCGCGCTGGAGCAGGAGCAGGCTGAGGAAGCCCTGAAGAACGTCAAGAAGGTTCCTCACCACATGGGGCACTCCAGAAACCCCTCGGCTGCCAGCGCCATCTCCTTCTGCAGCGTAATCTCGGAACCCATATCTGAAGTCAACGAGAAGGAATATGGTAAGACCTTGATTTTATACTGGTAGGAATGCAGATATCTTCCCTTTTGGGCTTTTTCTCTTTGGATGTTCAATAAACTCACTTTATGCCTTGCCCCCCCACCTTACTTTTCAGAAACCAACTGGAGGAACATGGTAGAGAACTCGGATGGCCTAGAGGCAGCAGAGAGTGACAGGGAGCCAAGCAGCAGAGTGACTTCTGTTGGGGGCGAGGCGAGAGCCGTGCCCCAAAAGAGCATTCCTCATGTAGCCCATATGCAGCTAGCTCCTCCAGGGGCGGCGCAGGCCTTGGGGAAAGCTGGGGCCTCTCCGGATCGGGAGGAGGCTAAGACAGACGACAGGCTGGAATGGGCATCCCAGCAGAGCACAGAGACGGGTTCACTGGACGGCAGTTGCAGAGACCTGCTCAACTCCTCCATCACCAGCACCACCAGCACACTGGTACCCGGCATGCTAGAGGAAGGTGAGGAGGAAGAGGACGACGAAGACGAAGAAGAGGACTACGTCCCCGAACCCATCTCTGTAGAAGTCCCACCCCTTAGTAGCCGGATTGAGTCCTGGGTCTCAGAGACCTTGGAAAACCTGCAGCTGGGTAAGAGCAGGGATAACTTAGACGATGAGGAGGAGGAGGAAGAGGAGGAAGAAGGGGGTGGGCACAGTGAGGACGACGAGCTGCCTGAGCCAGGATTGGACCACAAAGACCCAGCAGCGGCACCTAATAGCATCGCATGTTAATTGGCCTGTCACCCCCGGGCTCCTTCCAACTATCCCAGCAACCAACCAGCAACTGGCTTCCACAAAGCGCAAGTGGAGCAATGTATGTGCTGCCAGAGGACGACTGGAAACTCAGGAATCCCACCCTGTCCAGCTCGCTCGCAGAACGGACACCGGCGCCCCTATAGACCACACTCTCCATTATACTTATCATTTCCGTCTTAAGTTATTTCCAGAATGCCATTCCATTGAGGACCATCTTCTGTATAAAAAATGCAGAGAATTTTAAATAACTTCACCTTTTTCATTTGATTTCTAAAGCAGAACCCAGAGCTGGGAATTTACAAAAGTATGTTTAGAATTGTTCCATATGAATATGAAAAGATTCTCGTTTAGGTTTTTGCGGTAGTTTGTAACATCATAGAAAGTTCTCTACTCTCAATTGCAGGTAAATCTGCAGTACTCCCGTGTGGTTAGGAGAGAGAGTGAACGCTGCCTTTTTCATGCCCAGAATCATGTTAGAATGGGTTGTGCTCAAGCAGTGCAGACTTGTTTGTCTGGGGTTTTCTGTTTTATGGTTGCTAAGTAGAGGAACTTTTCAAAGCATTGGAAATTAATCCTCATAAATCTGGAAAGGTCTTTATGCCACTTTTTTGGTGCTCCAAGATTTTAAAAGCTGAAATTACAGAACAAATCTTATTTTTTCTTATTTCTTCTGAATGTGTATATGTGACGTGAATATCCTTTTAACCTATAATTTTTGTGTCGCTTAGATTAAGCTTATGGGAGGGGTGTTGTCTAATGCAGTGTTTGTAATTAGGTTAATTAATCTGTGTATGTGTTTATATAATCTTGGTACTCATGGCTGAGTCCTACATGGCGGTTTTATAAGTAAATTTCTGTAAATTTACCTTGAATACCAGGTCTAATTAAAGTGTAGATTTCCTTTTTCTGGTTAGTTCAAACTGTCGGGTGAAAACTAAAAGACCTTTTGAATCCGAGAGACTGCCAGGAAGGTGCTGACGTGGGCATGTGGGCACTCACAGGCCATGTGTGGTCACATCTGTCACATTTCTCTTTGGTCACCATCAATCTGGGGGGGTCTCCTCTACCCAGACCCCCCTCCCTCCTTTCGGTTTCTTCAGTTCAGTGTTACTCTTACCTACTTTGTTCTTTTACTGACTGTCCCCCCCCCCCGCCCCTTTTAAAATCCTTGTTCCTTCAGCTGTGTCGAAATGTTATATAATGACCGTAAGTATTACGTATGGTGGTATTAACTTTGATTAATGTTGGTTTATGTGGTTTGAGTGCTAATCTAAACCTAGAAGCTCTGTGATCTGCACTAGTAGTTTCCAGTTATGGATCTGGGGAAGGGTGAACTGCTAGGCGTCATTTCACCATGACCCTCTACTGCACAAGCAGCTGGATGATTGATTTAACGAGTGGATTTATTCACTTGCATAAACTGTTTGACAGAGCTAATAGCTTTTTCCATTTTTAAATAATTTTCTTAAAATCCAATTTGCGACAAGCACCGTTACTGTACAGTAACTGGTTACAGATGGCATGTGTGACGGAGGTGAGCACGAGGAATCGGCGCTCGGTTTGTTCCTGAGCGGTGCCACGAGAGGAAGACATTCGCTGTACATTTGTGAATGAATAATGAAGGTCTTTTTTTTGGACGTGCTGTACTGTAGATGTAAAGCTTCACGTCCGCTCTTATTGTTTTTTTTGTCTATGCAGTTTGTGTGGATTATTAATAATAGCAAACGCATCATTTGCACTTTGTACATACTAGTAAAATTCTTGTATCTAATGTTAAAGGTTTGGTTGTATGAAGATCCCATTTGGTGTGTCAGTCCTCTCTGTCGTACTTTTTTGGGGGTGGCTCTTTGAGACTGTCCAGCACTGGCAAACCTGAGTGCTTCTCATACCTGTCTAAGTGTGACTACATGACTAAATGTTAATATGATTAAAACGTTTTAAGTAACCTTTCATGTCTTCAAATTAAACTGGAGAAAATGTATGCAATGGCTAAATGTTATCACTCTGTACGTCAAAGGACATGGATATTCTGAAGCTTGCTCTCTATTTTGAATGTTGCCGGAGAGTCACAGTGCAATGTATCTGTGTGGCTTAAAGCTCAATCGAATAATTATATCGTCTACAAAGTTGTTCCGCCGGATCTAGGAGAGAGAGGTTTAAATAAAAAATTAGCGCAGTTAATTCTCGTGGACAGTTGCTGGAGAAGCCTGAAAATATAAGCCGTTTTGAGCCCCAGCAGAACAACCTTTGTTTTCTGGACAGCGTAGAGGAACTCCTCAACATACCGTATGAATAAAATTACACGCCTGGTTTTTGAAGGTATGCACTATTTTATGACCCTCCTTCTCCATTTGTGCCTGTGGCCGCTGATAGTTTTAATAATCACAGAAAACATGTCATATTTAATAATTTTTCTTATTTAATAGTCATTCATACTGGAGTGCGAAATACGAGTAAACATTATGGTGAAATATCACGTTGAAACTAGTAGCGCAGCGTGTCTACTTGTGGTTTCCCGCTACAGCCACTAGAGGGACTCGGTGTTCCAGTGGTACGGAGCCTTTGCTGAGCCAGTTACATGTAAATGTTAGTTAACTAATCCTGTGTAAAAATGAATTTGGTTCTCAGCTTAAATCAGCGAGAAAAAATGCAGTATGATGATATGTGATTCTTTCACTTCAGTGTGTACATTGGCGGGTTTTGCGGTGTAAAAAACGGCACCGATAACGGCTCGTGCAGCGTGAATGCAAATTCTCGCACTATCATCGCTTCCCATCAGGTTCCATCAATGCAGAAGTTTGAATATCCACGTTTGCTCTGGGTGCCCTAATTGTTTCATCTTCATGAGTCATATGCTTTCCTGTGGTCATAAGACTCTTGTTTGCCATATTAGGATGCGGGGGCTTTGCTAGACTTAGACGGGACACTTGCATACGTATAGCTAAAGGTAAAACTACAAAATACACCGCAGGCACGAAATAGGATTAACACGCATTTCTGATCCCCAGCAGCTAGGCAACCTTCATTTCGAATTAAAAATATACAGGTCAATCTGCTACTTAACTACAATTGGATTTCGCATATTTTAATTAATTTGTATGTCATTACGTAACCTACGATTTTTAAGTAGGCCTATGATATTTTGAAACAGATCTCAAGTTCAAAAGTATAACGACGCTCATAAATAACAGCATGTTTTTTTATGAATGCAGTTGCACGACTGGATTATTTTCTTCTTGATTGTGTTTTCATTTTAAACATTTAAGTTCGAGCTATCTTTTACTTAAAACATTTCTGCTGGCCAGTATGCAGTTCCTCTTTAGCATATGAATTTACGGTGGGGGGGGGGGGGGGGTGAGATTATGTGGAGCATATAGCTTCGATTATCCACTGAAGTCTTTTTCGTGGGGCTGGCATGAGAGGCTCCCGGTTCATTTGAATGGCACCAACAAATTCAGGCGGACAAAAGAAATGAATTGTAAGAAAGAAGTATACTGTTCCCTTGGGAAAATACCATATGTCGCGGTGTCCACGGTAACATAGATTCGCTATTTCCCCATTGCTTTCCCCCACCTATCTTTCCGAAAGCACATAACTGAACGTCTTTCCCCTCTGCAAAATCTATCTTTTCGTTTGAACGCTGCGACAGCTTTCGCATGCGATGGTTACACACGGCACAGCAAAACCAGATAATGATAAAAGAGGACATTCAAATGGTTTCTGCTTTGGTGTATTAATGGTGCATGAGTCACCCTGCCTTTTTGCGATTGGACGGTAGCATAAGAGAGGAAAAAAAACACCCTCAAGCACTGTCAGTCAATTACAGGCATCGTCTGCTTCATTCACACGTTTATCAGCATGCGCAGTGAGAGAGGAACTCATTCATAAAAAAGGAAAAGTTCATTCATGAAAATCGTAGCATCCTGCGCTTCCACTCGCGAGCTCCGAGTCCAGGACGCTACGTAGCGGAGGGGGAGCATTCAGCCGGACCCGGGAGGATGACCGAGGGTGAGTCTTGGCTTATCTATATGCATGGAAGAAATTGTGTGTGTGTGTGTGTGTGTAGGGGGGCACTTTATTTCAAGACCGCACCGTATGCCATGATCTGGATGAAGGGGAAATAAAGGAGCAGGGCAGCGCAGCAAAAGGGAATAAAAATCAGGCGCTGACACATTACCGCGCGCGTAAGCCGTTGCAGCGCGTGCCGACCTCGTGTGGACCAAACTAGCGCAACAACTAAGTATCTGCGTGCCGTCGGCGGCACGGATCATATGCATACTTATATATAACAGCTCTACTGTTTAATTTCGCTTTTATTTTATTATTGCTTTTACCTTATATGTACGACATAATTATTACTTCAGAGTACATAAGTTCATGTCTTCATAAATCACAAGATGAATTACAGTATTAAGCCAGGGAAGTGCTGTTTGTATAGAGCCTGTATGAAAAGTTGGATAAAGGAAATATTTTACTTATGAATATATTATAAAAAAAATATACCGTGTATTTATGAAAATAAGCATATGTGTGCGGTTGTATGTATAACAGTTTTGGTGGCACCCATGCCCCGTGTTTCATCTCCTGCCCTCCCTCCATCCGCCGATGTCCTGCCAGTCAGCGTGTGCGTCTGGCTCCGTCAGTCTCACACAGTCTCCGGCTATGAGAGAAGGTAACCAGCCCAGGCTCAGGGGGAAACGCGCTGCATGTAGGATTCTTCGGACAGGCAGACATGCTGCACCGGAGCAAGTACAGCCGCTTCCGCAACGACTCGGTTACGTCCCTGGAGGAGAGCGCGCCCGGTGGTAAATCGGCCCCTTGCGCTGACCGCGCTCCGCTGCCCTGCCTGGCCCCCCTGCCACCCCCCTTCCACCACTCAGCCTCATCCCCGGACGAGGATCCCACCACTCTCTGCACTCTGATCCCCAAGATGGCTGCCGTCAAGCTGTCCAACCCAGCAGGCTTGCTTGGCCTCAGGGGACTGGCCCTGTCCTCCAAGCAGACGCCCCGTGGAAAGCTGGGCGCGGACTGCAGCCCCACCAAACCCCACGTCCGCCTGGCCGGGTACCTGCCAGCCTCCTCCCAGCTGACGCCACACCCCGACGACGACAAGGGTCCCTCCTGCTCCGAGGGGCTGCTGTCCGCTGCCAAGACTACCGTGCTGACGGAGTGTCCCAGCCCAGACGTCCTGATGACAGGGACGTCGTACAACATCAAGGTACCAGTGCGAGTGCATAACTACCACACGGGTGTCCGTATTTGTCTGGCTTTATAAGGGTGTGCGTTTTGTTTATGAACTGGCCACAGGTGTGACCTGTCATCATCTGGGCCACCGTTTATATGGTGGAAGCTGAACACACCTTAGCATTAATGTAGAAAGAACCTTTATGTGTAAAAAGGTCTAAACAACTTTTTAATGAGAAATGTGTATGTTGTGGAGGAGGGCGGATACCTAGCGGATTTCTTGAACTTCCCAGTCAACCCTCCAACAAAATCTGGATAATCCAGCAGTGTCTCAGCACTGTGATGTAAACCTTCTCCTGTAGAACCTCTCCATGACCTTGCTCATAGTGCCGGGCCTCCAATGGCCTGGAGAAAACACCCCCATTCTTCACAGCCATTTTACAGCAGTGATCCATCCTAATGAAACCACTTGTCTGTGTGCAGCGTTCTGCTTAATTCTCCTACACTATACTGACGTTAGAAAAATGTATTTTTATGACACAGCATTACGCACTGTGCCACATCGAAGGTGATGCTGTCGAATACTGAACACTGATTGATGTTGTGTCTGGGTAGGGAAACGTCACCAAGCAGCTAATTGGTCGTTTCTCTGGTTCACTGGCTCCACCCTCTGCCAGGGAATTTTGCTGCATAATTAGCCTCATATGCTTTGCTGTGTTTGTTTAGAAGAATCGAGTTTTACTCATACACCCTTCTTAGCTAAGATCTTATAAGTTGCACCAGGATACCTGCAATTTTACTATTTAACAACAGCAACACATGTTAAATGACTTAAGCATAATGCAGGTATGTGAGATACACAGTGGGACAGCCTCCTAGGATTTTGACCATCAGTTTTCAGGTTGTGGTCTGTTGCTGTTGTCACCACTTCCTGCCGTTACCACGGCGCCAGGCGCGTGTCACTGGAGGAAGCAAGCCCACACGATGTGAGCCTACATCGCAGTGTCCCTTTAAGCGGGGGGAGACCAAGATGCGAGGCAGGAAGAGAGAATAGCTGTGGAAGTGTTACACCCCCACACGCGCACCCCGTCCCCCCCCCCATCCCATCCCACACACTCAGCCACTACTTCCTGTGCTAACAGAAATGACTCATCTCCTCTTAATATTCCAGTTTGGATCTGCTGGATCAGAAGCGTTCTGAGCCGGGTGACATGTCCGTGGTTAGGCGGGCGGCCGCCAGCTTCCGCGGACTTGCCGCATGGTTGAGTCTCAGGCCACAGAGACATAGCCCCGCAGCGGGGGGAGGTGGGGGGGTGGGGGGAGGGGGGCAGGCATGACTTAACGAGTGCCCACGGCCACATGGTCCTCGAGCTGCAGAAAGGCACCCAGCCCAAATTGTGCTCTCGGCAGTAGTCGTATTACTGACTTAAGGACATTATAGGCGGGGTGCGTGGGGGGTGTTAGCCGGAAATGATCTAACGGCTCCGTGCTGATCAGTGCGTGATCTCACCACGTGCTGTTCTTCCCACAGCCTCAAAAACGGATAAACAGGTGCAGAGGTGCTGGGTCCCTCTTTGAAGTCTTGCCTTACTGAATGACTCATTTTCACGTGCCCAGCAGCTCTGACAGGCAGCTCGCGTTACGCTGCCTGTTTGTGCTTGTTTGTGCCAGTTTGTGTGAATTTGTCTGAAAATCCCTAAAGACCAGGGAGACTTGGAATGAACAGGCAGAAGTGAGCTTCCATGCCCCTTCTTTTAACGTGCTGTTTGAAGTCCGCATTACTTAACTAATCGCTAAAACTGACCATCTCATCGTGTACGTTTTCTCAGTTGGTATTTTGGCAGATGATATGAAGTAATCATTAATTTGGTTCTGGCCATCAAGCACGCAGATATATACAAGTACAGACGGGTGTGCAGTCACACACACAAGCACGGTATTGATTTTTACACTGCACTTTGTAGCCTCCCGTATGCTGACTGGGGGAACGGGCTGTGGACTTATTCATCCTGGCGAGAGCTCCCACGATGACTCACCTACTCTTGTGAAGGTTCTGTCCTATCAAGGTTGGAATAGTAAGACCGCGTTTCAGAATTCAGTGGGGATGCTCGAGTGGGTGTGCTTCACTCCTTCCAGGCAGAGGATTCATCCTGCTGATGGTTCTGCGTTCTTCCTTCAAAACCACTCCAGAGTGTGACCCGAAACCAGAGCGATCCACATTAAAACCTGTTTGCACGTGCAGTATAGCAAAACCAGATCCACACTCTGCCCTCTCGTGTGTTTTTTGGCTCGGTGTGCACCTGAACTTCTTGTAGCTTCCTGCTGGGGAGACAGGGTCAGGTTACACAGAGCCCCCCCCCTCCCCCGCCACGGAAGTAGGCCCCATTGCTCAAATTCTGATCTTCTGTCTTCTGTTTTGTCTCCACTTGCTCCATCCGCAGTATATGGGCTGCTTGCAGGTGATCCAGTCCATGAGGCTCTTGGACTTCGAGACAAGAACACAAGTCACACGGTGAGCCTCCTGAGTGGGGAAATAAATGGACATCTGTGCTTGTAGTGAAACTAGGTTTCGCTCCCAACCATTGTCTCATCCATCCATCCATCCATCCATCCATTTTCCAAACCGCTTATCCTTACTGGGTCGCGGGGCCGTTGTCTCATCTTATTCTAAAACATATCAGCAATAATAATACCAGAGGTGGAAAGTAAAATCCAGACCACGATTTTCTTTCAACCAACCCGGCTGAGTGCTCTGTGACTCCTTGTACTTTGCCGCTTGGTTGAAACAAAATTTTGGTCTGGATTTTTACTTTCTGAACTTGAACTACCCACCTCTGAATACTTAATACTAGTAAACTCAAGATTACGGAGGAAAACCCGCCGCATCCTCGTTACAAGATGACAGGAGGTCGTTATGGTGAAAGATTTTCCAGGAACCAAAGGCACTCAAAATAGGAGAGATTCACATTTACTGATTAATGCCACATTTTTTGGCTGTGTGCCCATCAAGTTGTTATTTACGCCACAATCTGAGATCCTTGTGTGTCTGCAAAACGTTACTGGCTGCCACTGCTGTGCATTTAAATCCAGCAAACTCAAAGAATCCTTAGTCCCAAACAAAGATGTTTTATTATCTCGGGAATAACTTCAAAGTGTCGATATTTGCAAGGGATTTTGGAAGGAAAGTATAGATTGGAACATCTGTTTGTACCACCACTGAGCCCAAAGAATAATTTATTGGAAAATTAAATTTCCTGCTAATAGCGTTTCATAAAATTTTTAGATGAATGGTGGTCCACAATTTATAATTTGTTCTTTAACAGAAGAAAAGTGTTATGGCCTGTTAGGGCATGTATGCTGCTCTTATTGAAGTGGGTCTGTCCCTGCCGGGCTCTTGGAGTCGCCGTCATTTAATGAATCAGACCAGCAACATAGTTTTTCTCTTATTTTTTCTTAATTCTTAGGCACTTTTGACTATTTATACAAATTAAATAGAACTCCCCCTCCTGGAGCCGACACCTTATCGTGGTGGAGGGGTTTGCGTGTTACAGTGATCCCAGGAGCTATGTTGTCTGG
>JAODJX010000007.1:7385487-7399408 GCA_026776945.1 Isichthys henryi
AGGCAGGCAATTCGGGATTTATTACGGGAATGGGTGGACAGGGCAGACGGTAACCAATGAACATTACTAACATTAGTGACAAGTCTGGGGAAGGCGGACTCAGACGCGGACTAAATACAAAAGACAAGCTGAAAATAACAAGAGACAGCTGGGCATGATCGGGGAAGCACACGTGGATGATGAGGGGCGTGGCACACGCGAGGATCGGACGAGCGTGACAGACACTTTGTACCTTTGCTCAAGTGGTTAGTTGGTACCCTATAGACAGAAAAAATTATAGGTTATTGGTCCATCATCTACGTGTGTTAATTAACAGATAAGGAAGGCAAGATTTCTCCCCCCCCCCCCAAATGCAAACATCCAACTCCATCTATGATAACCAATCAAGATGGCGGTCATGTGGACACATGGAGTGTTTCTCAGTACCTGGGGTGCAATGAACCATGGGATTGTTCTCCTTTGGTAAGGATGCAACCGATGTACCCTTGATGTTTGGGGTGGAACAGGAATAACATCCGGGGATTTTTACTGTTCTCTGTTCTTGAGTATTGGAACTGGTGTTCAGCAGTGGAAGATGATGAAAAATGGGTTGGCGAATGCGCAAATGCGGTCAAGTAGGCATATTGAGAAACGCCTATGGATATGCTTGCTGCTCACTGAGAGAGAAACACATCAGTCATGGCGTCTGTTCCAGTCACTTGACACTGACATTTTGCAGTGGAAGGCATCCATCATGCTCAGGATGGAGGACTGGAGTCATGGGGCTGGCTCGGGGCCTGGGCCACACTGCCCTGGAGGGTTTCAGCCCTATTTGTGGTTTGTGCAGCGACATGGAGAAAAAGGGTACCTCTTCCAAAATTTTAATACACATGAAAATCATTTTATGGTCCTGGTTTATTCATTAAATGATTAAGGCGGGTTTCTTAAGCCAATGCAAGCAGCTGCCCTGATTTTTATTTATTTATTTATTTTTAACTTTACCGTGGTCTGGGGGCGTGGGTGGGGGTGGCAATGTAAGGGCTTCTGATGATGGGTGTGGCTCTACATCAGTGTTTCCCAGTGTTTCTGCTCCCTCCCAGCTCCCTGCCACACAGTCCACATTTTTGCTCCCTGCGAGGAAGCAAAAACGTGGACTGTCTGTGGGTTCCCAAGGACCGGGTTGGGAAACACTGCTCTACAGGATGGGGAACCCATAGCTCTAGATTTGCAATTTATTCAAAACTGGTCCATTAAAAATAAATTGCAACTTGTAGTCAGCATTCTGTGGTAGTTAATGGTTCCCATTGAACCATGAGACTCCCTGGTTTGGCGTGTATGTTCCACCAGAGTGACAGGTAAATAGCTCGCCTGTCACTGTGCTCCACTTGCAAAAATCCGTCAGCCTGAGGTCTGTAAAGACAGGAACGTGCCGTACTTCAAGGACAGCAAATCTCCTGTAGTCAGAAACATTACGTGCGAGCATTAACATGACGTGCCATGTATATGTTAGCATAGACACTGTTAGGTGTTTATCAACCAGGCGTGTTAACATCACTCTGGACCAGGGATCATCCTAAATATTTACGCATTAAGCTGCTTTATTAGAAGAACATGGGACACTGAGTGAAATATGCAAAGACAGAAATGTGTGGGAACCTCACACCGTGTCCTACAGATGCGTCACCATGACCCCAAGAGAGTGGATTCTCTGGAGGTGCGGACCAGCACTGGGGGAGCCTGATTTGTCCGATGGGACCCCCTCCATACCCTCGGCCATAAGGTCTGCTGAAGGCAACGGCTGGTACCAAGAAAACGACCCAGAGCACCATCAGAAGTTTCTCACCCTTCACCAAACCTTTCATTCTTTCTCTGCCAAGTTTTAGTTAATAAAAATGGCCATTTCTGTTGATGTGAACCAGTTTTATTAAGTCATGTCCGTCACACCTCCTCTACCACGGCCAGATGAGACTGGTCAGAAAAACCAGCCATGATGCCCTTTGACCCTCGCCGATGTATTAAATACGGCTCATGCTTGTCACCACTCTCCCTGATGTTGGGGCCGCTTGGCTGAGTAACCCGCTTCTCAGCATCTGTGTCGGTTTCAGCCTTAATTTTTGTGTCACGCTTTAGTCATATTCATGCACACACACACACGCCGAGTCACATCCGAGGGCCCATACCGGAGCCGGGCATAAACGAGGAGCAGTGCCGCATCATTTCCTGTGAGACAGAGAATGTAAACAGAAGCAGACAAACAGATCTGTTTTTGGTAAAGGATTGGGAGGGGGAGGGGGGCAGTGGGGGGCGGATTACAGGTCAGAGCGAGTCATTAAAGTTCCAGTAAGGAGCCTCGACTCCCACATCTGCGAATACTCCATTAGCCAGGCAGCCACTGCTGTACGTCAGGTCTGAGAGGAGGTAGATGGCTGCAGAGACACCATTACGGTGGCCGCAACCTGCTGCATGACTGGTAGGAGCGTATCGTGGCTGATTACAGCTCATCCTGCCTCACTCGCCCACCTCGCTTGCTTCATTGGCTGGGGCTGCCCTCTCCTTCCAGTTTTTGAACACTTTTACCAGTAGCAAGACTCCTCCGGGGAGCCCGGAATCACGCTAACGAGCGCAGCAGCGGCTGCAGCCCTGAGGGACGCCGGTAGCGATACTTGGGACGTATCGCTTGTTTCTTCAGGGCCTGCAGAAGGTCCCACTCAAGCTGCCTTCTGGCCCCGCATACGCTGGCAGTCAGAGACAGGAAGCCAGGCCACTCAGGTGCCTACTGCCACGCAGCCAAAATTTCCCATAATGCCTCCCTGACTCGGGGAAACTGTGTCCTCACAGCTTCCAAGACAACATGGCCTCAAAAGCCCCCCCTTACTGCATCGTAGGAAATTAGGTCAGCTCTACTGTTACGAAATCCCCAGAAATAGCTGTTATTTGTATAAGGGTGTAAGTCAGTTTGCAAAGCTCTTTATGTTGTTATTTTGAAAACTGTCTCTATGTACCTAAGATGACGTGTTCTGTTGGATTCTACATTCATTCGGCTTGAAACCCTTGTCAGTGTTATGGTGGATATAATGCAAAATAGATTATCGTCAAAACCCGAGGTGTCCCATCAAACTTCTAGGTGTTACTCCCACAGTCCATTGAAAACAGGTGCACACCAACAGATTAAAAATCACAACACAGGAGTTGGCCAGGAGATGGACTCCATCTAACTTGGAACTATGAAATACTCTGACAGAGGAAAAACAGGAAAATGAGACCAATGAGTCCAATTTTTGAACGGTAGACTAAGGGCAGCTTCGCAAGACTTACACAGCGTCATATACCCCATCTTGTCAGGGAAACACTAAACAAAACAGAGCTAAGCTAGCTGCTGTCATTGTATAGCTACTGGACCCCTCCGGAAGTTCTGGGTTGGAGCGTGGCGTCACATGACAGTCAGGTACTCGATCCGAATGATCATTGTCAGTATTAGATGCACAGTTTTATAGATACCTTAATGTTGACTCATATTGAACTTTTCAATGCTGCATGAAACACAAGGTTTACTGTAACTGCTGTAGGGATTCACTGTTACCAGAGAGGGCAGAATTGAGATGAAAAGTTATTAAAGAGCCCTAGTTTCACAGTGAAGCCCTGACAATGGGGTTTTTCCTCAGTAGCGAGAAAGCAAAGGTCGTATTTGGGGTCTTGGCAAGACCGGTCTTGCTAATTTGCCTCCAAGGACTTGGGATGGGTTTGGTCTCACTTGATGAGGATGCAACCCATATATCTTTGACATTTGGGGTGATGCATGAACGACATCAGGGGATTTTTACCGTCCTCTGTACTTCTGTTGTGGAGTATTGGAATTGGTCTTCAGCATTGGAATATTTAGTAAACCCAGTACATGAGAACACAAGTACGGTCAAGTATGCATTTTTGAGAAACGCGGTCTTCAATGTGCTTCCTGTCTCCTCTTGTTTCTGATATGCCCTTCACGCTCCATTTGTGCCCTTTGCTCGGACCTGTTTGCATGGAGGAAATGGTATTCTCTGGAATGAAAGATGAGCCATTGAGTTTTTTGAAAACAAATGGGTTGTTTGCGAGTACAAAGCCCTTGGGGTGTGTATGGGGCTGAGTCAAGTTTAGGGGTGTGGAGGAGTCATTTGTGTAGCACATTACCTGTTCATACTGGTGATGATGTCAGGGGTACAGCGAACCGTCAATTTTACGGAAGTGTGACCCCTGTGACAGCCTGCTGCCTGCCCTAGCAGTCGGTCCCGGGGGCCTAGCTACATACATGCCAGAGGGGTCAACTGTGACCACGAGGTCTAACCGCTGATAAGACGCCGGTTCTGGAACGGTTCCAATTGCACACTCCCTGTCACATGACACAGGAAGAGTGCAGCCTCGTGTCAAAGCCTCACCGCTCCCTGACCTGTGTTAAACAAAGTGGCCTCTTGCCATCTCTTTATTTACTCATTTAAAATAAAGTGCACAAGCTCTGTTCTTTACTCGCATTTGCCTTTCAGGACTACCAAAAAATGTAGCCTTTGGTTTTCTGCAGGCTGTCTGGCAAAGGGTGAAGAAAACAATGAATAGATGTGTTCATGTGAAAAAAAAAAAGCTTAGCTAGACAGACCTCCTTACTTTGACTCTTGGAACGTCTCACTCGAGAGCCTAGACAAGGGAGGGGGGGGGATTCCTGGATCTGGTGCAAACTTCAGATACTGGAGTGGGAAAATAAATCCACATATTTCCTGATGTAAACCTGAAAAAAGAAAAGCCCAACAGCCATTCCATTGAACGTCTCTGTCTTTATTATACTTTGGCTACTTCCACGAAACTTTCTCGGGGTTTCTGATGAGAAGACGGACCCTGCAGCTGAGATCTTTGATTTTTATTTGCAGTAAGTAATCAGGGGTGTGGCCATGAATTTAAGTGTGTCCAGTTGCTCATGCTTATAGCTGTCTTAATGTTTTTTTTGAGCTTGTGAATGCTGCTCTTGGATGGAGAAACGTGAGAGGTGGCACAAAGTGCTAACAAATTATTTTGCTGTAACTTAGAGCCCAATCATATCTCCTACAAGACAGATGGCGTTCGTGAATTTCTCCCCGAATTAACTGCATATTTTCCATTCCAAAGATGGTCAAATATGTGAAAAGGACACTTTGCTAATTTAAATCAAGTGTTTTGTCTGTGTAACAGTCTTGAAAACTTGCTGACTGCAGACAGGTGAAAAATGAAGTGCACTGACTAACTCCTGGGAAGTTAGTTCAGTTTCCAAATGAATTCATCTAAGAATTCCAGAGAATTTGGATAAATAAATATGAATAACAGGTGTGGTTCCAACTGGGGATGGAACCTGAACCACTGCAACCAGCAAAATTTAGTAGGCAAGAGGATTAGTCTCCTAAATTAAAGACCCCAATTCAGGGAACCAATCAGTCTTTGGGAACTGCTGTCATCATCATAGCCGACATGTATGGCCCAATACATGTTCAGGGCTAAGGCAGACATGGATAGGAATATGCCAGTATTTCATCCTTCTCGGCACATCCCATAGTTTCCTCATATATAATATGGTACATGTTAATGTCATTAAATATTATGGGTGTCATAAGTTGATTATAGGTGGGTAGTAAAGGTATGGAATAGAAGTGACTAGTCATATGGATCCCTTAATACTTTTTGGATGGTTCATAAAATCCCTGTTCACATCTTCCTTGCATTAATCTTCTCTAATGGGATAACAAAACTGATTAGCTTGAATTGCAGTGTGTATGTTTAACGTGCCCATGCCAAGCCTTTGTACTGAAGGGCTACTTTTATTATTGCTACTACGCCTATAGCTGAAGCAATTTTCTTGATGGATGAAAGTGATTTAACTCTAGCCTTCAGAGACTGATTGTGAGCTCGCATGAAACATTCATCCTTGGTCCTCCCCAAGGGACAGAAGGGGCTGATTCTGAGGCAGGGGCGTCACTAGAAATTCAGAGCCCCTTGGCAACATGTCCCCCACCCATTATTATATATCATTTTATTATTTAAGGGTAAGTGTAAAGTGCTGGGCCTGCTGAATCTGCCAGGGTACCCACACCCCTACTGCACCCAGGTTCTAAGGTTCCACTTAATGGTTCTGGTCCTCTGTCAGCAGTAATGTAGCACCATCGAACTCGGCTACAGCGTCAGGCCTCATCGCCACAGTAATGCCCCCTAAGAATTGTATGTAAGAAAGTGAAGTGGTCTTAGGCCAGTCACCGTGCAGTCCTAGCCTGGAGAAACTGAGAAAGCCGCAAGTAAAAATGGTTAGAGATGTCTACAATAGATACAAAACAGCAGAGGGGGAAGAATTATACCTCTTTGCTTAGCATTTGAACTGCATTTTGTAGTAAGTGATGTGACACTGAGCTTTTAAAGTTCAGGTAAGGGACAGACTGGGGAACTTCCAGATGTCCATCTCCATCTCCTGACTATGTCTCTCCATCCACTCCGAGTGTTTGATGAATGGGATTAATCTAAGCATGATTCATTCCCATCTATCTCCTCTCTCTTGGCTGGAAAGCACAGCAGTCCATATTGCTGGAGCTTGGAAGGTTGGTTCTGGCAACGACTCACCTGGCCTCGCACTGTACCTACTCAGCGTGACGATCTGGGGGCATGAGGAACTAGCTGCACCTGTTGGACTCTCAGAGAACGCTTGTGTCAGCGCTCAGCGAGCAGGGCTGACACCCAAACCGGGCCGCTTCTCCTAAAACCCTGCAGGAGACTAAGTCTATGTACAAAAAAGCAACACACTCATCTTCACCCTATCCCAGAACTTCCTGTTTATTCTTGAATGTGTGCCTTATCGATATAAGATAATTGGCAAGATATGCCACGAACAGGCTGCCAGATAAGTGTGACTTAAAACAGTAGCTGAATAACCAGGTAGAGTTGGTTTGCTTCAGAGGCAACCGCTCAGTCTGTCACGGGGAGTGAGCTTAGCGAGCCCAGACCATACAGATGGAAAAAACAAAGCTGAACGTAATATGAAAAATATACTGAAGGAGATGACGTTGAGGAAGAGTGCGGAGCAGAGAACCCTGAGGGTTTACAAGGAGATCCCTGCCAATGTCTTCAGCAGAGGATGGCGCAGGGGAAGCAGCTCGTACATCTGAGGGCTAGATTATCCCTGCAGCTGATCCTGCGGGCCACCGCATTCTCATGGCGCAGAGGACAGGCGAGGGATTAAGATGGATTTCGGAGAGCACAGACCCTTCCTTATGGCCCGTTTTATTCTTCTCTGACACTTGACACATGAATGACTAGAAAGAGAGGGAGAGATGGTTTTTATCCTCCCTAATCCTACTTTGGATGCTTTAAGTATGAATTTCAATGCCGATGTGTCTACCTCCGGTTGCATGAGCATGCATAGAGTATAGCATACTAATATTGCCTGTTGATGGAAGAGCTAATGATTCATCGATAGGTCATTTTCTGGGCTCCCCTTTGTTTTGGTTTCTCATGTTAACTGTGGAAAAATGCACACTGGCTTTGTAGGTGTAAAGTAATAAAATAAGAGGTTTGTGGACCACAGGCCATTACTGGGTGCATTTACTAGGGTGTATTGTGTCACCATACACATTAATCTTTAACTCATGTTAACAAAGGCTCTTGGGAAAAAGTGAAATACATATACGTAGGTTGTATGAAGAACCTCCGCTTCTATTGTAAACAAGTGCAATACAGATGACCATCCATCCATCTCTCTGTGCGTCCAACCAACCATCCATCCATCCATCCGTCCATCCATCCACCCATCTGTTCATCCATCCATCTTCTCGTTTACGTAGCTGGGGGCCAGGAACCTGTTCCTTGCCTTGCAGGGCTCATGACAGACAGACACCCTGAAGGGAGGCCTGTCTATCGCAGGGCAGACATGTAATTAATTTCACTTGGCTTGTAAAAGGGAACCAGGAATATACAGTCTGTGACAATAGTGGATACAGAGATTTGATAAATGTCAGTTTGTCCTCCAGTGTACAGTGTGCAGGAAGTCCACTCTGAATATGCTTCAAATAAAACCTAGTCCAGATATTTCTCTCTATGATGTAGGGGGTTTGTGAAAAAATAAAAGTCCAGCCCTCTGTGTAAGGTTCACGCAAAATGATCTTTTGGATTCTCAGGATCGATATGATTTTCTTGTTTTTAGGTCAGGAAATGCTTTTGTTTTTCAAATCAGGGTATTGTTTGATATTGGACACTTTATAGGCAAGCTTTAAGCAGAAACGTCTTTTCCACTATGGCAGACTCTCTCAGTGTCTTGAGGATGTTTGGCAGCTTGTGTGGAAGTTTGCTAAACAGCTCCACAGTGCAGAGAAGACAAAGGGAAAGTATAAAGAGGCCAAAGACAACAAATAATGTGGGGAAGTCTAAGAGAAATGACCGGTTTGAAGGACATTGATGTGAGTCTCTGCAGTTAAGCTGATTTTGTGAGATACGCAGATGATCGTATTTATTTGGGTAGTGCGTTAAAAAGGAAATGCCGAAAAGGCAATAAAAATCAGAGCATAACTAGGTCATGCTTTTTTGGCTGCCGTTTTATTCTGACTATTAAAAGCCCAACTTGGTTCCCAATGCAGTTTCAGTAATGGGATAAATATTCTGACAGAATAAACAAAAAGCTGAAAATAGAGCTATAAGCGAAACAGTTTTTATTCGACCATAGCTAATATATAGTACGGTGGTCAGACTAATGTGTCAGTGCATTGGCTTTGGATGGACGCACAGATTTTTTTTGTCCTCTCCTGCTCTGAGCAGAGCGACATTCTACCTTGAAATTCTATACCATTATAGAAGGCATTTATATTAGCAAGCAAAAATGGCAGATGAAAATAGTTTACAGGGTCCTTGGCAGAATATACCTCAAACTGCTCATCAAACAGATACAAACATACAGTGGGTACTCCTACGTATACAGTTATATGTATTCAGCACTGCCCAGTTGCATAATTAAAAATGCTATGTAGTTACAGAGCTCTACTCCCTATTCTGTCATTATTATCCTGTGGCATATTCAGAGCTATACTATTGTGTTCTTGTTATCCTGGGGTATTTTCTTACAGATATATAGTCTCTTCTGCATCATTATCATCTAAGGGTAATTTCTACAGAGATATATGATCCAGTATTAGTATTATCCATGTTTTTTTCCACAGCTGTGCTCTCCATTGTGTCATCATTGTCCAAATGTGTTTTCAGCATTTGAGAGGTGGAAAGTTGCAACTCTGTTACTTAGATGTTCTTCATGCAGCTTTTGCTTACTGTAGGATGTCTGATTAACATTCTTTTAGTCATATTTGTACCACACCAATGACAAATCTCAGGCAGCAGGACGCTTGAATGTGCAGAACTTATCTAAACAAAAATGCCACAACGTGGTTGTAAGGCTGTAGTTGCGATATACATTTACACACTCAGCAGATGCTTTTGTCAAAAGCGACGTATCAAGTGAGGCAAATAGCACATCGTAAACATTTATGCCATCGAGGAGTCAACTGGATATCAGTGCAGCTAGGCTGAGCTTCCCAATCAATGCCCAGGTGCAGGAATGAGCAGTTATTGGGGCAGGAGCTACACGAAGAGCTGTGGAACTGCACATAACTCAAAAGAGGAACCGAGTAAAACTATGTGAGCCAGTAAATGCTACAGTACATTCAGGGAACGTAAAGAGACATCAGGCTAGCAGAGGAATTCATGAAATAGATCTTTAGGCGGCTCTAGAAGGTGGAGAGGGATGTAGATTAGCAGCTCATTCCACCACCGGGAAATGCAGAAGAGAATCTGGTGTGACCTTTCTCACATGGTTGAGGGAGCTCCAGGCAGCGTTGGTCTGCTGACCAGAGAGGGCGAGATGGGACATAGGTGAGGAGCCTTTTGATGGGGATGGGTGCCTGCCCATTGATGGACCTGTAAGTCAGCATCAAGGACTTGAATTTGAATTTGAGCACCAACAGGGAGCCAGTGAAGAGAGGCAGGAGAACATTTGGACTGACGGAGTATCAGAGGTGCTGTGACGTTTTGAGTCGTCTGCAGTGGTCTGATGGCACAAGCTGGTAGACTTGTCAGTACAGTGCTGCAGTAGTCTAGTTGGATAAGTTGGATATATGCCTGATCTTCCTGTCGCCAAATGAACTTTCAAGTCTCCTTAACGTAAGACAACGAGTAAATATAATTTTATCGAATTGATACTAGAAAGCTGCCGGCTCGTGTTTGAAGAGGAAATCACAGAGCAGTCCAAATTTTTGAATATGGGAATTGTTATCATATTACTCACACCACATGTCAAAAATAGAAGTTTTAAGTGACATTGATGGGTCCCTTGACCGCTGCTAATGACGACTGTGGTCTAGCAGGTCACAGATCACTGTGAGAGATATGATGTGTTAACCTGCAGTCCATGCTGAGCACACAATACGATATGAGCGAAACCAATGATAAAGGGTAACACCAGCTTTGTTAGTGCTGCATATATACATGCAGTATATATTGATATTGCTGAAGTGCTGCACTTATCTGCTGTCTCTCAGATGTTCCACCTGACAGAGAACAAAGAATAGATCCCAGCCCCCCCCCCCAATAAGACACTGCATTCCTCCAACTGGAACGAACCTTAGATTTCCAGCCCTTTCAAACTCTTTCAAGGCAGCGAAGAAGAAATTGGCTTCAGTCGTCCAGGAATGACTCCACCAAGAATTGGGTGTGTCTCACAAAACAAATTATTCCCATGCTCTGCAAAATCCCCCCCCCCCCATCTTTTTTTCTGACCCAAATATCTCTGTGGCTGATTGTTCTGCTAGTAGCATTTTAGCAGATCAGTCTGAATATTTAACAACACAGCAGGTCACTTCGTGTGATTTCACAACATCTCAAGGAAATTCAGAGCCCATGTGTGTTTTTCTTCTAACTTCTTCATGTGGGTAAGAGCTGTGGCAGTTATGTAGTACCAACAGCGCACTCCCACTGGGAATGCGGGGATGAAATTTACTTCAGCACAGTTCACAGAGGTCTGTATGCACGAGAATATGTGTCTGTTTTCTGTCACCATTGAGTTGCTTATATTATCTATAGATTTAATCAACAGTTATTTGTAAAGTGGTGGCCAGTTACTCATGTCACAAGGTATTTCAGTAAGCTGCAGGCATACGGGGTATATTTATGGATTTTGTAGGTATAAACTCTGTGTCCCGTTTTTACAGTCCAAGACCATTTTCAATCTTAGTGAAGCGGGTGAGTATCGCTTGGCTTCCATTCAAAATGGCGGAAAATACGTCAAGGCACAGAAGCAGGTCATGTTTCGGGCGTAGGACCAAACGATGATCTAAAATATTATGGTGATGTAATGTTAGAGCACATTTGTTGTCTTTCTTTGGGAATACAGTGAATTATAACATATACAGACCATCTGGTACAAGTAACTCAAATCTAAACGTTAAACACCAAGCTCTCCTGCCCCAAGCCTGGCAGCCTGACACTGGATAAGGATGGAGATGGTGGGGTGGGGGGGGGCTGTCGCCTGTATTATGCTGCTATTCCAAAATCTACATGTATAATACAGGGAGCTGCGGTATGCTGATTCTGACAAGAATAGGCAATTGTTATTGTTTTATTACAGTTACGTTTAAAAAAAATGGAAAAGGAAGAGTTAAATACTGTATTTTTTAATGTCTTGTTACATGTTTTAATATAGGTCAGTTAACTGCGGGTGTCTGTCATTAAACGTTCCGAAAATCTGACATTTGTCAAATTGACGGTTTTGCTTACACGCCTCGCATGGAAGTTAACGCAGGAATCCTGCCATCTGTGTATCGCGAGAATGAGAGCAAAAAGTTACTGAAACGAAAAGGGACGAGAGAGAGATACGGGAAAGCGGCGAACAGGGAGGCTGAGTGGGGGAAAGGGAAGGTGCTCACCACCCATCAGACACAAAAGTGCCAGCACTTTCAATATTGTTCATATTGGAAACTGATAGCACGACAAGACATTTCCTGCCGAGAAGAATCAGGCTGGTAAACTTTAAAAAGTGTTCAGAACACTGCCTTATCGTTTTGCATGGGTGGATTTTTAATAATTTTGTATTTTCTTCTGTTTTCTTTGGTAAAAACGTTTATCCAGTACTGTACAGACTGTAAAAAAAACATCTGCATATTTTCTGGGGTGTGTGGAAGATTTTCTCCTATTGGAGAGAAGGTACCGTGCAGTTCTCTTTATTGTTTATATATTGGAGTTCAGTTGATATGTGTAATATTTATTCCGTGTATCAACCAAATATGTTTTTCATTTATATAGGTATTTGAACAATGAAGTGCGTTTAATTCCTTATTTAATGTTCTGTTAACGAGAGGCTTCATGCAATACGACATCATTTCTTTGCAGTTTTGGAACATGACTGGGAACCTTAATGCGTATTCTTTTCTTTGCGCTTAAATTATTTTTTCTCTTTCGCAGATTTTCTTTTGAGGCCGCGAGAACGTTTTGGATAGAGAAGAGGACTTTATCTCATATTAAAACTTTTTTAACGTGGAGTTGCTACCCTATAAGAAGAAAATCTGCAAAGTATGTGGCAGGGAGGAGTGCTGAAGCTTGCATTGGGACTTGGAGCGGTTGTATTGCTGATCGCCGAGACCACGGGGAGTGCAACTGGAGATGTGGAAGCTGACAAACAAGCAGAATTCCAAGTGAAACGGAGATCAAAGCGGAGAGGAGGGGGTGCTCATGATGTTCTTAAGGGGTAATGTGTGAACATACCATCTGATTGCTTTAATACAGCGTTTCATGTGTGATTAATGCATCAATGACATACAAGATACAAATCTGACTGTTGGCGTTTCATTAGAATGCCAGGCTTGACCAGACGTTAATTAAAACTCACGGCAGACTGACAGAAATTATGTTGCAGTTGTCAGGTTGAGAAAAAAAAACTTTTCGGTAGGTCTGCAGTTGTTCAAAGGATATTTTTTTCGTGACACCCATGTTAAAAGGGGTACAGACTACTCATCAGACGCCGCGCTGAAGCTGATCGGTATTTTAATTAAAGATGACTGACGCATTAACATCTGTCCCATTTTGCCCATATTCTGCCAGATAGCACAGAAACATACAGCAACGCGTGGCAACTACAATAAGTTTTCGATCAGCGTTTTAACCGAGTGCCGTGTTGACTGTGATACTTGTAATTATAGGAAAATGCATGAACCGATAACAAAATTCTCCTGAAGGGTAGCTTGGACTCCTGTAATTAAATTTTGGCAAGGATAGAACATTCCTTTTGGGCTGCAGAAAATAAAGTATCCTCTAAACAAAGAACTCCTTTAGAAATTTGTGCCATTCGGAATGTTTGGGGATGTACTATACAACCATTTTGCTTCTTTCTTGTGGACATTTTTCCTCCGATTCTGACGCCCCATATATGGATATAATGAACTTTAGCATAACATGTGTCGCAGAAGCCGATTTACTTGAGAGTGGACCACAAAGCTAACGGCAAGGTCAATATGCCCTGAGAAACGGCACTACTGTGTAATTAAAAGAGGACAAATGATTCACTTGTATTAAGGGATTTGGGGCATTAAAGTCTATGAAAAATACAAACAACCTTCGTACTAGGTTGGGGGCCTGCATTCCTATAGAAATTAGGCTATAATTATAACAAATTTCAAAATGATCAAATCTGTTTGCTTAGAAGCGCGTATTAAAGTTTTATTTCTGTCACTTTGTTGAATACCGCTCTCTGATTTATTCTTCGAAATGCTTCCCTATTTTTCACAATCGCAATTCACCACCAGATGTCACTGTTTTCAGCACAACAGTGTGTCTGGATCACTGATCATGCCCTAGGTCAGTGGTTCTCAAACTCGGTCCTCGGGCCCCACTGCCCTGCTTGTTTTCCAGCTATTCCTGCCCCACACACAAGTCC
>JAODJX010000007.1:7422986-7434012 GCA_026776945.1 Isichthys henryi
GCCCCCCGCCCCGGTGGCCGCCTCTCGTCTACACTGCGCTCGGGAGCGCCGTGCGGGGGGCGCGCGGGGCCGGGGCCCCCCCCCCCCAAATCAAGGCATCATACACAATCAATCTTTACCTCCAGCACTCCGCTTGCTGATTGGCCGAAGACTGATTAGACATTTTTTTTTGTTCTCTTTCAGCTGATAAATTAGCTCCAGTTTCCCACTGGGAAGTAGATCTCTTAGCAGTTTTCAGGTCATTTAAGTTTGAGACCCCTGGGCCAGTTTACGGCTCCCTGATAAATTAATCTTAAGTTAAGTTAAACCCCTGGTTTTGGGGTTACTATGTTGGGGAAAAAATAAATCGAATTGAATCGAATTGAATCAGTCTGCAGTTTGTAAACAGCTTTTGAAGTCTATGAAAAAATGTGTTGCATTCTGACAAATTCTTAACTCTTAACTGGAAACTGGCCTAAACGTGACCTACTTTCCATCTGAAAGACCTTTTTCTTCTATATAGAGGAGTTTAAAAAGTAGATTTAGCCTGCCCTACAATTACATGCACATACCACAGCAAAATAGCTGTCTAGTGCCAAACCCCAGTCGGATGTAATAATTAAGATACCTCAGGCTTTCTGCAGGTCAGGTTTTAACACCCAGCTTTGCAGGGTGCGGTGTATCGCTGCCCTGATATGTTTTGGTGACTCGGTGTTGCCGTCATTCCGCCAAAGTCATTAAAACACATTAAAACTTGAAAACTCCTAATAAAGGCTTAATTTACCCTATTTACACAAGTTGTAATTTGGCTTAATTGGTTGCAGAAGACTGTCCTATTGATCTCAAAATGCTAAAGTCGGGCAGTATTTACAGTTCTCTGTTCTTTGCTGGACTGGAGTGTTAGACCATTTACAAAAAAAATAACCTGAATTTATCAAATGCTCAAAACAAAAGGCTTTAAAAGTGAAAAATTTAATTGAGATTCTTTATATTCAACTTTGTAATTTGCCTGTTGGAGAAATAATTTCCGGCTTTCTGACACAGAGTCAAATTTAAGTGTTAGAATATAAAATCTACAAGTTTTGTTTATGTTTCAATCTACAAATGTCTTTTAAATACCATTTTTCAGGTTTTCTTCTGCCACATTAAGAAACCAGTTTTATGTGTTATATAAGCGTAATGAGAAAGAACAGAAATAGGTAATAACATAGTATTTAGTCTGCTGACGTAAGGTTTTCAAGCACCTGACGTTTTAGGACCAACTGTTTGTGTATGTTTCAGGTTCTTGAAAGCAAATATGTTGTTTGTGTGTTTTCCAGCTGAATTTTTGGCACTGTGCAACCACGGAATAGGAAGCAGTACTGATGGCAGGGGTATGTACCTATGAAATACAACATCCACTGCATAAAATTCACTGTGTGAAATGCGACATGTAAAGTCCACTGTGTGAAATGCGACATGTAAAGTCCACTGTGTGAAATGCGACATGTGAAGTCCACTGTGTGAAATGTGTTCCATGACCTATAAGGCGGGTACGTCTCTTTTCCTCTTTGTGATGTCTCACAGAAGCACACACAAGTTCTATAATCTTCCCTTTCAGATATAAACGAGTGTGCTTTGGACCCTGACATATGCCAAAATGGCGTCTGTGAGAACATGCTACGCACTTATAAATGTAACTGCAACACTGGATTTGAAGTCGACACAACCGGCAAAAATTGTTTCGGTGGGTTCTTTGTTTATTGAACCACTTTCCCGGCTCCTTTCTCTTGTCCGTCGTTAGCGTGACGGGTGATTAATGGACCCTTGTGCGTCATTTCGCAGATATCGACGAGTGTGCTATCAACCGGTTGCTGTGCGATAACGGCCTGTGCCGAAATACCCCAGGCAGCTTCACCTGTCATTGCCAGAAAGGCTTCACCTTTAACGCGGAGACTGACGTGTGTGAGGGTGAGCGCTGTCGCCATGGCGTTTCCCGAGGAAACCAGCTCCTTCTTCTCCTGACGTTGAGCTTCTCCCCACAGACATCAATGAATGCGAGTCCAAGCCTTGCGTGAACGCTGAGTGCAAGAACACGGCGGGGTCCTTCTTTTGCCAGTGCTCGACAGGCAGTGTTCTAGACGGCTCTGGCCTTCTGTGTGTTGGTAAGTGGGACCTGGCACTAGCGAGGAGGAATCTGTGAGGAAGCTGTGTATGGAACAGCAGTACCGGAAAAAGCTATGCGTGGGGTAATAGCTAAAGTCTCCGTGTGTGGTAACAGCAAGGACAAACCCGGCAAGACTGCGTGTGAGGTTACGTCGAGCTCCTGTGGGAAGGGATGTGGTGATTATTCTCTGGCAAGACTGGACTTGTGTTGTAAATGATTAAGGAACGGCAGCTTTGTGTGCAGTGGCAAAAATACATTTAATTTGCATAATTACCTCCAGAGCACATGGTTACGTCGACCACAACAACACAGGCGGCAGACAGCAGACCATCTGAGAGGGCCATTAAAACAAACGATGTAATTCGACAGCTCAGAAGTGTCATGCAAATTTGTTGATTTTGGGGTTGGGCACGTGTTTGATATATCTGGTAAACTGCAATCACTGAAATTACTTTATTTACTTAAATGCTGACATGTAGGTTTATATGGAAACTCCACGGGGCCAGAAAGTCTCAGTTTCTAATTCCGGGTTGGTCGGCACGGTTGCAGCCTTCAATGAGACAGTTAATGTTAATTGATTCAGTAAAAACAAGCAACTGTAAATAGGTATCCATGTCTGCTTAGCATCTGTAGCTCCTGACAGTAATGATTTTTTTTTGTAAAATATAATGGCCTGTTTCTTAACTCGCTCAAAGCTTTGGAGCACAGGCAAAACACGTGTGTATTTCCTTTCTGAATGGGCAGAACTGTCTTCCCTTGACAGAAAAAAGCAAAGGTTCGTGCTGGCTGAAAGCTATCAACGGCCGGTGCGAGGTCAACATCAACGGGGCCACGCTGAAGTCTCACTGTTGCGCCACGCTGGGGGAGGCCTGGGGCAGCCCGTGTAGCCGGTGTGAGGCAGGTGAGGGCAGAGGCCGAGCGCCGAGGCACCGAGGCCGCCAAGGTCGCCACACACTGTAAGGCCGTCCCATTCAGTGAGCAGGGGCTGGCATTGTGACACTGTAGAAATAAATGGCTCTCCTCTGTTTTCAGATCCCTTTTGTCCTAAGGGACATGCCCGCATTAGAGGGACAGTGTGTGACGGTAAGGCTGCCTCTGAGCCGGGAGAGAAAATCCACCACAGCCCAGCTCTGTTTTACTGTGCCCCCCAGGGGTTAATGACGCGCTGTTAAACTGATCAGTATAAACAGATCACAGTGTAATTATATGATGTGCTTGAAGGTTTTCTTAAATTTTGATGTGTTATTATTTAATCATGTGTTTAGCCAGGGACCCACCCGTATTTTTAGATAATGTGCTGCACATGTTGCTTCATATTAAACCCATTGATGTAGGAGTTTACACGTTGCATTTAGAGTAACCTGGCATGTAAATGTGCATATTCAGGGACTGGCCATGTTAGTGCTGTGGATTAGTGCTGTTAGGGTGTGTTGTTAACTTTTTTTTCCGGTGATAGATGTGAATGAGTGTGAAGTGTTTCCTGGAGTTTGCATCAACGGAAAGTGTGTAAATACCGTGGGATCTTTTGTTTGCCAGTGTCCCAGTGGGATGACAGTGGATGCCACTGGTAGAACGTGTATTGGTACGTAGCCCCCCAGTCTCGCCAGTCTTCTCCCTCGTTAGGGCGATGGACCATGATGCTTAACGTGTGTATCATGCTGTTTGTTCCTGAGAATGTCATTCGTAAGACGCATTACTTGGGCTCGAAGATGTAATTCTTGGGCTGTCTGACCTTGGGCCTGCTGTCAGTGATTTGAGAGTCTCGGTTGTGTGTCTGTGTGTCTGTGTGGCCTTGCAAATGTCCCCACAATGTCATAAAGACATTTTGGGGACATTTTTCTGGTAATTTTTCCAGAAACTCAATTTTATGAAAATCTGTAATTGCAATCAAAAACTAAAAAGTCTGGTCTTTTCTTTTGGTTACTTATGGTTTACGTTAGGGTTGGGTGGGGGTTAAGGTCGTCATTGCTGGGATTATGGTTTTTCCCATAGAAATGAATGGACAGTCCCCACAAAGATATGAATATAAACATGTGTGTGTACGTGTGTGTGTGCGTGCCCCGCAGACTTACGCACTGAGCTGTGCTACCTGAGCCACGAGGACGAGCGCTGCGGTGCCTCCATCCCAGGCCGGCACCGCGTGGACGCCTGCTGCTGCTCGGTGGGCGTGGCCTGGGGTCCCGAATGCGACGAGTGCCCTGAGAAGGGCAGCCCCGAGTTCAGCCAGCTCTGCCCCCGTGGCCCTGGTTTCTCCAACAGGGGCGACTTCATCAACGGGAAGCCCTTCCTGAAAGGTGCCATTCCGCCACCTACGCACCTAGCGGGCGCCGCTCCGCCTCCTTACGCACCTAGCAGGTGCCGCTCCGCCATCTACGCACCTAGCGGGCGCCGCTCCGCCTCCTTGCACACCTAGTGGGCGCCGCTCCGCTGCCTTACACACCTAGCAGGTGCCGCTCCGCCATCTACGCACCTAGCGGGCGCCGCTCCGCCTCCTTACACATCTAGCAGGCGCCGTTCCACCGTCTACACACCAACTGGGCGCCGCTCCGCCATCTACGCACCTAGTGGGCGCCGCTCCGCCTCCTTACACACCTAGCAGGCACCGTTCCGCCGTCTACACACCTAGCGGGCGCTGTTCCGCCTCCTTACGCATCTAGCAGGCGCCGCTCCGCCTCCTTACGCACCTAGCGGGCGCCGCTCCGCCTCCTTACACACCTAGTGGGCGCCGCTCCGCCGCCTTACACACCTAGCGGGCGCCGCTCCGCCTCCTTACACACCTAGCAGGCGCCGCACCGCCGTCTACACACCTAGCGGGCGGTGTTCCGCCTCCTTACACATCTAGCAGGTGCCGCTCCGCCTCCTTACGCACCTAGTGGGCGCCGCTCCGCCGCCTTACGCACCTAGCGGGCGCTGTTCCGCCTCCTTACACATCTAGCAGGTGCCGCTCCGTCTCCTTACGTACCTAGTGGGCGCCGCTCCGCCGCCTTACGCACCTAGCGAGCGCTGCTCCAGTCGGGGTTCGCTCACTTTCCTGTTGTCACCCCCAGATATCAATGAGTGCAAGATGATCCATAGCCTGTGCACCAACGGAAAATGCCGGAACACCATCGGCAGCTTCAGATGCAGGTGCAATAGCGGATTTGCCCTGGATTCAGATGAAAGGAACTGCACTGGTAAATATCCAACCCCCCAGCACTCCCTGGATGGCCTTTGAGTCTGAAGTTCACTTGCTGTAGTTGCTGTTCCATATCCCACACAGTGCTCAATTTTTTTGTGAAAATGTCCCATGTCCGTGCAGACATCGACGAGTGTCGGATCTCGCCCGACCTCTGTGGCCAGGGCACCTGTGTCAACACGGCGGGGGACTTTGAGTGCGAGTGTTTCTCCGGCTACGAGAGCGGCTTCATGATGATGAAGAACTGCATGGGTGGGTGTCGGCGATGGGCAACCTAGGAACCGTTTCTGGGCCGGCATCTGCGGAGGGAAGCTCATTTCCTACAGGAATGGGAAGCCCCACTCCACTCGCTCCTGGAGGTTCAGGCACAGCTATGTCATAACCGCAGATATTTTAAGGGTTACAAATGAACTGCGTGAGAAGAAGCTGGCTACACTCGTAACTGAACTCCCCTTGGAAGGCTGTTGGGCCAATTTCCTTTAAAGGCTGTGCACCATGTAGAATCGGCTTTATGGGAATCGGGGCAATGCGATTTACATGCTCACTGTATTTCCAGCTGTAGGAGCGACTTGGGTGCTGGCTGCTCCCAGAAGCCATCATTTACTGGGCCTCCTCAAGTATTTTAACGTGCAATTATTTCTTTTTATGTCTCCCCATCTGCAAAAATGGGAGTTTATTTATTTATAGATCCGCATGCTTACTTTTCCTTCTTGAGTGCTGCTGTTCGAGATTTCATCTTTTTAAATCCATCCACATGCCTTCGACCTCTCACCTGTGCACCTGGGCGGACGCGTGTGTCTCCCTTGCAGACATCGATGAGTGCGAGAGGAACCCGTTGCTGTGCCGAGGTGGGGAGTGCGTCAACACCGAGGGCAGCTTCACCTGTATCTGCCCCGAGGGCCATGAGATCGCCCTGGATGGGTCTGCCTGTCTGGGTGAGAATGGGGGGATGTCTGGGATTGGGAATGGGGGGGACCGTCTGAGCATACATAGGGATATTAATGCTAGAAAAAGCAATACCATTGGCTGGTGTGGAGTGATGGTGCAGCACAATGAGTAACAACGTTCTTACCTGAAGGTTCTAATTGGTTGCTGGTTCGAGTCATAGACCATCATGCCCTCTCAGTTCCTGACTTTCTGCAGGAGAAACATCCAGCTGTATAAAAAAAAATTGTAAGCTGATTTGGATAAAGGTGTTGGCTAAGCAATGAAGTAACAGTACTGGTCCAGAATGCAGAAACCAGGTTGGGAGCAGAACTGCCCCGAGTGTGGATTCCTGGCTGGTGCCAAACCACGCCATGTCCCTAAGGACGTCCTGAGCTCAGAGGCTTGTGTCTGTGCTGCTAAGGGCAGGATATCAGTTCACATTAATAGATTTGGGATCCCATCAGCTTGGCCACCTTACGTTATAATACTAAACACACCTGGTCACATGACACTTTTTTGTATCGCACCCCTCCACACTTTTATTCTGATAAATAAAACATTTTCAAAAAGGAATGACTGGCTAATGAATATACGCCATAATTATTCATCTCTCAATTTCTAATATTTGCTGTTTTTACAGGATAAGTTGTGTATTGTTGATAAACCTTTTTACACTATATATCAGTGGTAATATGCCGAATGTGGTAAACAGTCTGTGATTAATGTGCGGACGGATAAATAGCGATATCTTTGGTCAGTGGCTTTGTGTGCAAGTTGTACTGCGGTCAAATTCTGCCAGAGCGCAGCTCAGTTTACACTCCAGTTTGCTACAATTTATAGTGAAAGCTTAACAACTGTATTAGACGGGATTATCCTCACATTTGAACTGGGATGGGGGGCTTGACCCACGGTCTCCATATGTTCAGGCAGATAGACCCCTGGGTAGCGAAGAGCCGTCAGTGCGCCCCTTCTGCTGGGCGGCTGTTGGAAACCGGCCATAGAGACCAGCTATCTTCTCTTGGGAGTCAATCTTCAGAGCAGATCAGAGCTGCATATTATGGGATTAAATGTAGCATTAAAGAAGAATCTTTCTTGGTGAATCCTGAGCATCCATGCAAGCTATGATGTCCCAGTCCTGCACTGTTCTGGGTTTATTATGATTATCGTTGTTCAGGACTCACCCACCCTCTGGGGTCTCCCCTGTGAATGTAACACCCACGCAATACCAATATATCAGTGGATAATTTTCGAAAAATGCTCACTATAACTAGGCAACATGCATCTGAATGAAATTACCGCACTGGATGCTTTTATGCAGCTTATGTGAACTTATTGCCAAATGAGAGTGAGTAAATGCAAAAAAAAAAAGATTTCCAGCTGCTGAAAGTTAAAGTGATTTTTTTTTGTCCCATCCAGATATCAACGAGTGTGAACTAAGCAGCAAGCTGTGCAGGAATGGCCAGTGTGTGAACGTGATTGGTGGTTACCAGTGCTCATGCAACATGGGCTACAAATCTACAGATGACAGGCTGTCCTGCATCGGTAAGCGCCTCACTGGGTCCGGGGATGATTGCTGCACGTGTATGTGCGCGCTGGGCCGGCTGGGTGACGTGCGGCTGCATTTGCAGACATCGACGAGTGCACCATCCAAAATGGCGGCTGCGATAACTTCTGCACCAACTCTGAGGGCAGCTACGAGTGCAGCTGCCACAGCGGCTACGCCCTAATGCCGGATCACAGGAGCTGCACAGGTGAGGCATCAAAAACTCAGAAACAGACAGAACCTCCTTGCCAGACAGCTGGGCTTAGTCACCTACAAGATGTGCTACAATGTGTGCTGTAGGGAGCCCCAATTAAATCACCTGACAAGACCGCATTGCGACTGTTACCTGGAAGTCGAACTCCATCTTAATTTATACCTTTCAGGAGATAACTGCTGGATGATTTATAAAGAGAAGTTGAGCTTCTAACAGATGGTCTTGACAGATGGATTGTCACGAGCAGTACAGAACATGAAAGGGGCAAGAATTAAAGCACACAATTGGTCACCTGCCAGTATTAAAAGTCACCATTAGTTACCTGCCAGAATTAAAACACACTATTGGGTACCCTTCAGTATTAAAACATGCTATTGGGTACCCTTCAGTATTAAAACATGTTATTGGGTACCCTTCAGTATTAAAACATGTTATTGGGTACCCTTCAGTATTAAAACATGCTATTGGGTACCCTTCAGTATTAAAACATGATATTGGGTACCCTTCAGTATTAAAACATGCTATTGGGTACCCTTCAGTATTAAAACGTGCTATTGGGTACCCTTCAGTATTAAAACATGCTATTGGGTACCTTTCAGTATTAAAACATGCTATTGGGTACCCTTCAGTATTAAAACATGTTATTGGGTACCCTTCAGTATTAAAACATACTATTGGGTACCCTTCAGTATTAAAACATGCTATTGGGCACCCTTCAGTATTAAAACATGTTATTGGGTACCCTTCAGTATTAAAACATGCTATTGGGTACCCTTCAGTATTAAAACATGTTATTGGCTACCAGCCAGTATGAAAACACATGAGCATGATTATATCGTTTCATGGTTTATTAATATCACAGTGGGCTAAATGTTCCACCCATCCAGGAATGTCAGTATTTCATGCCCAATAAAACCAAATCTAAAACATTTCTGTCTCTGGGCCATCAAACATACAGTAGAATCTTTCAGTAGATGAAGTATAGTATATGACATCATTAAATGTCAGTTTGGCTTTGTTTATTATTTCAGTCTAAGTGTTTGACTCATTTTAGGTTAACCACATGAATTGATATAATATCATACAGCAGGCTTAGTTACAGCAGTTTTAGGCTTACATCTATAATAGGCTAACATCTGTAAAGGAAACCACATCAGACCTTGATGACAGCAAGTCCAACTGTCAAACCCATTCTGACAGGAGAGAAGATACTGGAACTGGTGACCAGCACCGAAGATCGTTATATCTGTTAGCTTCATGGCTGGCATGATTACTCCCTGACAATCATTTAACATTTCACGGTATGCATAAAAGATAGTAATCATTTTAAAAAGAGAGACTGAGCCCTATTTTGCATCCGGCATAAATGTCGTCAGGTGTGAGGAGAGTGTTTTTCCTGTCATGAACATTTTTCGGTCCAACGCCCACGTCATTTAAGTAGCAAATGTATTTGTGCCAATTTGAGCACCAGTGGGCGTGTCACTCTTAATATGAGGCGGAGTCAGAGGCATTGTTGGTGCATTGCTATCTTGCAATTGTGCTATTGACCAACGAAAACCTGGTGTAAAGTAGATGGCTCATTATTTTACTGTTATCAAGATACTACCACAGGCCTACTCATGCGCACAGGCATGCAAAAGATTTTAAGAAAGATTACAATGTGAAATGATTAATCTGTACATCAAAATATGGTAAGAATTATATGTCATAATATTCATAGTTAGCTAATCAGAATTAAATTATTACAGTGGGACCCCTGTATCCGAGGTTTACCATGGTCTGAAAAAAAGGTTACGAATTCCAGAAAGGGTTCATAAGTTTCAAACCAGTTTCAAAGTTTCAAACGGTCACAGTGGCACTTGCTCTCCTGGTGCTGAGTTAAAAACCATGGAGCCTTTAGTGCCTGTTTTCTCTCCAGATATCGATGAGTGTGAAGACAGTCCAGACATCTGCGAAGGAGGCCAGTGCACAAACATCCCTGGCGAATACCAGTGCCTATGCTTTGATGGGTTCATGTCCTCGGATGACATGAAGACCTGTCTGGGTAATTTATTCCGTAATTTTTTCTGTGAAATATTTTTTATTTGTTGCGTTATTATTATTAATTTATTAATATTGTGTTAAATGATGTTATTATTATTATTGTTGTTGTTGTTGCTGTTATTAGCTCAAGATTCAAATCTCATGTATCTCAAAAACATATATCTGTGTGTGAAAAGTGAGCCTCTTTTGAATCATCTGCATTTCTGCCTGAGTGACTCCTGAAATGTGGCAGGATCTTCATCTGAGTCATAATTAGCAATGACCAAGCTAACTTAGTCAGCCTAAGTCATCGATGGAAAAAAATGTGAAACTCAAGGATAATGACCTCTTGAAAGTCAGGTGTTCCAATTAATCCAGACGTGTGTTTGAACTGCCGTCTCACATGGAAACTGCACAGTGCCAGTTACCTGCTCCTCAGAACATAGTTCTGCTCAAGAGCAATATGGCATGATTACAAATGATTTCAGAGGACCTCAGGAGAGAGTTATTGAAGCCTGTAAATGGTTACAGAAGTAATTGGACCTCCACTAGCTCTGGCAAATAGCATTGATGGCCGAATGGAGCTTCTTGAACCATTTGCTGTATTTTTATGACTCCATTAGATGGCGCTCTTGCTTTGCTTTGTGACGTGCTTTGAGCCCTTCTTTGAACGCAGAGCGCCATCTAGTGGGGTCAGAAGATACAGCAAATGATTCATGATGCTTCATTTGGCCAAACATAGCAAATGCTTCACAAAATGAAGAAAGTGGGGCCCATTGCTACTGTCTGTGGGATCAGGCATGCAAGGATGCGCAGGCATTTCAGGGTTAGAGTACACTGTGTACATTTCAGGGTTAGGGTACACTGTGTACATTTCAGGGTTAGGGTACACTGTGTACATTTCAGGGTTAGGGTACACTGTGTACATTTCAGGGTTAGGGTACACTGTGTACATTTCAGGGTTAGGGTACACTGTGTACATTTCAGGGTTAGGGTACACTGTGTACATTTCAGGGTTAG
>JAODJX010000007.1:7434112-7449438 GCA_026776945.1 Isichthys henryi
TTTCAGGGTTAGGGTACACTGTGTACATTTCAGGGTTAGGGTACACTGTGTACATTTCAGGGTTAGGGTACACTGTGGTCTCTCACAAGTGACAATGAAGCCTCGGGTGACGACTAGGGATCTGTAGGCATCTCTTTCACTAGATAACATCATTGTTCATGAGTTTAGCATTAGAAAAACGGTGAACAAGAGTGGCGTTCAAGTGAGGTTACCAAGGTAACAGGCACTGCGCGCCAACAAAAGCATTGTGGGCGCCTGAAGTGTGTTCTAGACCGCCTGGATGCTCCGCAACACTCCAGAAACTAAGATTGGTGGAGAGGTAAAGCAAAAGTTGAAACTTTTAGTAAAACTAAAAACTAAAACTGCATACATGGACTTAAACCGTATCCCTTCTGTGAAGCATGGTAGGGAGGGTATATGGTGTGGGGCTGTTTTACTGCCTTGGGAGCTGAACAGCTTGCAAGCATTGAGGGACTGAAAAATTCCAAGTTGCATCAAGAAATTCTACGGCAGGCTGCTTGCCTGTGACATACATCTCAAACGAAACTGGGTCATGCGAGACGACAATGATCCAAAACTCAGGGGTATGTCAGCAACAGAGTGGATCAAACAGAAGAAATTACGTATTTTAGAAAGTCCTGCCCTCATTCCGATTGAAATGTTGCGGCGTGATCTGAAGCGAGCCGTTCGAGACATCCCAAAACTACACAGCAACAGAGACCAAAACGCGTCCAAAACCTTCCACAGGTCTAGTCAGCAGCTACAGAAAGAGACTGAGACTATTGCCAACAAAGGAGTTTTCTCTAGTTAATAAACGTAAGAATTCACATAGTTTTTCCATAAATGTTCAAACTATTTGTTCAATAAAGATATGGTAATGTAAGTGGTGTGTGTTGTTTGATAAATAAGACAGTGTTGTTTGATAAATAAGACAGTGTTGTTTGATAAATAAGACAGTGTTGTTTGAGAAGTAAATGACAGTCCTTTCAGGTATATAGCAGACTGAGACATTTATTTGCTCTTTATTTTTAGGGGAAAATGGATGAAATGTGAAAACCTGTCACTCCTCTCTTTGTTTTCTAAGATGTCGACGAGTGCGACCTCAATCCCAACATCTGCTTGAATGGGAACTGTGAAAACACGAAGGGCTCGTTCATATGCCACTGCGACCTGGGCTACTCAGTGAGGAAAGGCTCGACGGGCTGTACAGGTAGGCCTGTCCCCATAGGGCAAATATCTATGCCCATCCTGCCCCCAATGGTCAAACTGCTCACACAAAATAAGTAGCCAATCAAACCATGTGAGTTAAAATAGTGACCAATCAAACTGTGTCTTGTAAAACTAACTAACAATTGAACTGCTGCTATTTTGACAGTGTCTGCTCACGCTGTGTCCAATGAGCTGGCATTCAGTCAAAATACGTCCAGTTAAGTTAGTGCCCCGATTTCAGTGAGCCGTTTGATGTGAAACATATGGAATAAAAAGCATTCAGGGAACTCCATTAAAATGTGAATAGTGCAAATTCAGGTTGTGACAGGGTGTTTTTAAAGAACTTATGGTGAGTCAGTGAAACCAAACAGATTGACCTGGGCTGCCTATCCACCGCAGACTATTCTTAGGTCATATCGTTCTTCCTTTGATGTTTTCAAACTCCTTTTCAAATGATTCATACAGCAAAGTGAAGAACAATTTACAAAGGGAATTAAAATACACTTATCATTGGCCTCTGTGCTGTGATATATCGTTCCTTTAATAAAGTAATTATTGTGTCATACGCTCAGCATCAGACAGGCTTCTGAATTACCCCAGTGAATCATAAATCTGACCTGTGTGATTCAGCTACACAAATACAGACAAACCGCCTAGTACTACGATGTGGTCAAAGTCTTACCGCTGGTGTCAGGAGCTGAAATTGGCAGATTCTGGTGGGTTGTGTGGTGTGTGGATTCTGCTGATGTTTCGCAGAAACAGACGTCTTCGTTTTCAAACATTTCAAATTAAACGTCAGGGAGAATTTCTCTCAAAATAGGTGAAACGTCAGGGCCGTTTTCGGTTAATATGAGTGGATACAGCGGAAAATCAAACGTGTTGGACCAAAGGCAGGATACTGGATCCAGGAAAGGGGGTTTCCATGGGTAGTTTCAGGCTCTTTGGAGTTTTGCCATCCTAACTGGGCAGAACATGGTAGCGATTAAGGGCAAGCATGGGCTTGGATCTAAATGCCTACTAGTTTAGGGTTTTGAGGAGCCCAACTGTTCTGTACTTGAAACCAAGATCCATCTCCGTCTCCCACCACCACCAGACCCAATCGCCAGAACAACAAGGCTAATGTTTCTGGGAATGTGTGAAGATCGCAGACTGTGTAATGGTGGTACGATAGTCATGAATGGGAGTCAACGGTCAGCTGCTTTTAGTTAGGGCCCTTTGATTGTTACTTGGTGTAACCAGTAAGGTGTAACAGTTCACTACATTAACAGCATGACTGGGGTGGGAACATGATTAAGAATTCCTCTTTTTGGAGTATGTGTCCACTGTTGTTATATGATGAAATTTGTTTTGTAATTAAGTTACGCCATGCCAGTAAATCAGAAGAAACGATCCAAAACAAATAAATATGGGGGTTACGCAGACATAAGTTCTCACCACTCGTCCATATGAGTCGCTAAATTATTTAGCGTGGGAAAGCTGGTGCGTCTGGATGACAGAACGAAAGATGAAACGGACTGGGGCTTTATTCGGGGGAATCCCCTATTCTGAACAAAAAGTCTGGGAGATGGCGGAACTGTACAACAAAGAAAATACTTCGAAATAAACACACTCGCCGTCTTGGCAGGGAAGAACTGAGTAGAAAAAAATAAAAAGCAAAACAGGACACAGAACGCTTTCCTGGGAAAATTCGGGAATGAAAATCAGGTGCAAGGCCAGTCACATGACTTCCTCCGCCAAGGTGGATGCTGGCTCCTGTCTGACACATCTAGTGAAAATCTCCCTTGTGGCTCGATGTTGATAAGGGCTTCCTTAGTGCCGGTGATGTCACAGGCCCAGCCACACGAAGGGGCTGCTTTGGGAGATGTGAGAGGTACACAGGGATCTGTGAATCCTGCTGGAGGACAGCTCCCCACATGCCGAGATGTTCAGTACACGTCGCCAGTAAGCTGCTAGTTTCACAGTGTTGGCAATACTTCTGGTTTTGATGTTATCCATACCTCTGGAACCAGTTAGCTAGTTATACTTGATTAATCAGTGGAATGACACGCTTTACTGTTCGCAGAGCCTGAGAAAAGCTGTCCAGCTGGAGGTAATTCCAGGACAAGTCGTTCATGCTACTTTCTGTCGCTTGTTGGAGATGTCATCGCTGAGGGCATCGTCGTTGTGACGTCGCCACGCGGCGGCTCAGCTTCTGTCGTGAGAAGGCAGCCAAATGCCATGTTCGGAATGCAGCAATTTGTCTTTGTCGTCAGATGGGCCGTAGGGCAGCTATCGTAAATGTGCGCAGCCCAGTTTTCAGCAGACCCGCTAAGGTGGCTGCCCGCTGCTTTTAATTAACTTCCAGACCGCGTGACTTGTCATCGGTGATTTGTTTCCCCGTTGATAAACGGACACATCTTCCCTAATTGGGAAGGCTTCGGAGAATCCTGCTTCCCACACAGATGTCTATATTATGCCTGTTTGGAGAAGTGATATTGCAATGGGGATCGTGTGGAAATACACAGAGATATGAGTCTTCACAGCTTGGCACATTTTGACACATGGATTTATTTGGCAGCTCAGTGTCTCAGTGGTATTGCTGCTTCGTACCTCCAGCGCTGGGAGTTTGGATACCCTCCCTTGGTCTTTCTGTGGAGTTTGCCCATAGGGATAGGGTGTAGGATCACCATGACTTAGTAGTGCATTTATGGTATGGACAGTGAATTTAAAACATTAATGTCAAATTTAATGACTTACTGTACCATTTGTCATGGAATTATATTGTTATACCTATCCATTGTTCAGCTGCTCAGGGTCGCTCGTGCCTCTGTCCCATGCAGCAGAGGGCACAAAGCTGGGTGCCACACAAAAACATGCTAACTGTCTCTCTTTGGACCGTGGTATAAGACCACAGAACATTCAGCCCCCCCCCCCCAGAGCAGAGGCAGCATTCGAACCCTCATGCCTAGAAGTGTGAGGTGACAGTGCCCCACACTGAGCCACCCCAATACTGCAGTGCCTCACATGCTACAAAACACAAATCACCTGAAATAACTTCTCAGTGGCTGAGAAGTTACATATAAATGACTGGTAACAATATCATTTTCGTTTTTGCCTTTAAAAGTATATTAACTGTGGACACTGATGGCAACAAAACAGTTTGTGACATTATTTCAGGATTTTGATACTTTTACAAGTTTTACTTGAAGCATTTAAAAACCTGCAGAACAGTGATGTAGGAAAGTGGTGTCGGGTTCAGGGTCATTTTCAGCATTAGCTAAAGCTTTCGCTCAATCACAGACCTGATCCGGTTGGAAACGTTTGCCTACGGGGAATAATTACCATTTTATGTAGCATTACTTGAGCGCATAAAGATAGGGTGGGAATACATTTGTGCAGCAGATAGTTGTAGGAGAGGCTCTGTGTGGGTCACATTAAATGACTTCTTTGTAACGGGGATGGAAAGTCCACAGCAAGCAGCGAAAATGCTTTAAATCACATTCGGTGATGCCTGAAGTCATTCTCTTTTTTTCTGCCTTGACAGATAGAATCATCCCCCATCATATGAGAAACATTAGCCTCTAAAACAGTCCAAACCCGTCTTTATCGTTACCATGGCCCGGCTGCACGGGTCCGCGACGGCCCCTTGCATGCGATGGCGACCTTGCTTTTCCAAGCGGAGTTCCTGCATTCTTTGCAAGATGTACATATTTTTCCTCATGAGGCTTCCAGGCACCATGTGAGATATCCTTAAATCGCAGGAGTCCTGTACTCAGACAGAGTATAATGTGTTCTGTAGACCCCATATTAAGAATCATTTTATGGGCTGGGAATTTGAAACAGTCGGTGTGAAAATGAAGAGAGGAGCTGTGCGAGATTCTGGGGCAGCCTGTAATTTTGAGGTTACTAAGTAGATGCACTGAGAAATAAGTACATACCCCATTCTGTGAAGCTCGGTATGGCTGCTTTTATGGCCGCCACCTATTCTGTTCAGCATAACCGGTTTTATGCCACTAGGGAGAATCCTTTCCAGATACTGTTTTTGTCATGTGGCTGGGCACAGAACTTTTTTTCAATACCACATCATTATAACATTTGGTTAAAAACAGATGGGCTTCAAATTATGGCATATTATTAGGACTTCATGACAAAACAAGGCTTTGACCTCTCTGGAGGTTGGGAAAGGACTTCTGAGCTGGATGAAGATGGTTCTCCAACACCTTTGGACCTTCAGGAATCCTGGGTCCCTCTCTGCTTTGTCGGACCGTGCACTGGTTCTCTTGGACCCTCCAGGGGAATCATCGACAGAAAAAGGGGCTGAAACATCCGCTGAAGCGTGATCTGGACTCATAAACAGGACCTTAATTCTAGTGGTTAATAGCAAAGCCTGTAATCCTCATTTTCTTGAGAGACTGTGATTTAATTATAATTGGAAAGGCCTTTAAAAGCATATTAAGTTTCGCTTTAGGTTAGGCATGATTTGACTCATCTGGTTTATTTTTCGATATTTTCGATATCTGGAGTTTCCAATTAAACATCTGGACATGTACATTTGCCAAGTGGGGACATATAAAAGAATTCAGTTAAAAACAGTAAGAGCCCATAATACTCTCTCTGTTTATTTGTCCATCTGCCTGTCTCGCAGAGTGTCGTGAAGCGTGCCAGCGTATGCAGATTTAACACCCCTGCAGGGAGCTTTCACCCCACTGCCACTGCACACCATGTTCAGCTTTTTCGCCTTTTCTGCTCGACGTTGTTTTCCCCCTGCTCTCCGCATCCGTAGCGTCCTCCCGATTGTCACCGGAAAACAGGAAACTGTGGCTGCAGGGTCAGTTAATTTGGGGCTTAATTTTTGGTCGGACCTAGAATGCCCCGGAGCCGACTGCATTGCACGACATGTCGTCACGAAGCAAGTTTGGCGTACTGAAAATTGGAAAGAAGTGTGATTTTGTAATGTGGTCTATCTCTGTGACCCTTATGCAGGTGTGGTGGGCAGTGCCTCATGCCTCAGGATAGGTAGCCAGTTATGTGTAGCAGTCAGATCGTTCTGGCAGCTTCTATTTTAGGTGACTTTACTGGGTCACCCTGCTTGTGATGGACAGTGTATTTATTCCTGTCTGTCTGGATGGCTTCTCCACAGATATTAACGAGTGTGAGATCGGCGCTCACAACTGTGACCGGCATGCCTCGTGCACCAACACGGCAGGGAGCTTCAAGTGCAGCTGTGGGCCCGGCTGGTTCGGCGACGGCATAACCTGCACCGGTAAGAGCGACGTGCCGGCCCACCACCAGGGAGCATTTCTGGTTTGCTTCAGTCAACGACTCTGGCTGGAAGTGAGGATGCCTGAGCTCTGCTGTATAGCTCACGCATTCTGATCCTCCATACACTACTTACTGGGTATTTATCTGTCACAAGCCAGGCTGCACTTATACCTAGTCGATTCCTTGACAGCTGTCATGTACCGTCTACCTTACTTGTACGTGGGATTTGGAGAACAGCATATGCTAAATGAAAAAAATAAATAAACAGATGTGAATGTTAGCTGAACTGTTGTATGCCTGAGACCTCCCCTGAACCCCTTCCCCTCCTCCACGTTATTGTACATCTGGGACCCCTTGTGAACCCCGCCCACCTATACGTTGCAGACCTGGACGAGTGCTCCACCGACACCAACCAATGCAACCACAACGCAGAGTGCAGGAACACCCTGGGCTCCTACCGCTGTGTCTGCAAGGAGGGCTTCACCGGGAACGGCTTCTTCTGCACAGGTCTCTGCGGCCCCCACGCTGTCCACCCACCCCCCAACACACGCTAACGCAGCTCTGGCCCTGTGCTTTCATGCTTGCAGGTTAATTCAGGGCGTCTGAGTGAGTGGAGTGAGTCATTTCATATCCCTGATGAAAACGTATCTCTTACAGTCCAAACTCTGATGGTATTTCTTGTTATGTCTAGGAAGGTTATGGTGGATGATGTCGCTGTTTCTCTTATTTCTCTTATTGGTTTGACTCATTTCAGTGAACTCAGAACCCAAATGCTTTGCTAATTTCTCACATGAACACGAATTACAATTAAAATGCAAAGCTCATTACATTTGAAAACCACTTCCCAATTCTCCAGATATAGTCACTGCAGATTACAGTAAAGTTCGAATGGTTATTACTGGAAATATATGGACGTGACTAAATGGATCCAGCATGTGTTAGCACTGACGTTCCGTGTGCACTGACCCGCCCTCCGCTTGGGAGATTTCATCACAGCACTTCTGCTAATCTTACCAGCGTTGCCGCATAAGGGCTGCTGGGTAAAACTTGGCAGCCAGTGAAAATGCGACCCACAATTTGTTACCAAGCACGAGTGGGATCACGGTCAAGGTCGCTGAAGTGTGGATTTTCAAAAGAGGCAGTAATTCAGGCAGGAATATGTGACGCCTGGTTCTGTTTCAGTGGCTCAGCACTCGCAGCTTTCAGCTGGATCTGTTCTGAAACTGTGAATGTCTGTTTCTTTTTGTGTTCCGCCTCGCCGGGTTCGGAGACAGACGTCGACGAGTGTGCAGAGAACGTCAACCTGTGCGAGAACGGCCACTGCCTGAATGTGCCGGGCGGCTACCGTTGCGAGTGCGACATGGCCTTCATCCCAACTCCAGATGGGAAGGCGTGTGAGGGTGAGCCTGCACCTCCTTGCTGAGAACCAGCTCCATCCAGCTATACACGATCCATTTACTGCCTCCCAAGTCTGCTATTGGCTATGACAAGACAAGTCAACTGAATCGTTGCGCGCTTGATTTCTGTATCACCATGGCTAGTTAAGTGTCTGCCCCATCTTTCTGTCCACAGACATAGACGAGTGCACCTTTGAAGATATCTGCCTCAACGGGAGGTGCAGGAACACGCCAGGTTTTTTTCATTGTGAATGCGACACAGGATACGAGCTGGACAAGAGCAGGGTCAACTGCACAGGTAGGGGCTGCTCCCACGGCCACCCGGTGCCATTTTAGGACCCAGAATCCCTGCCTGTCAAACTGAGAGTCTGGTTCTCTCACAAAGGCGCTCATTAATTCCTGGTATATTTTCCAGATATAAATGAATGCTCCATTCCAACAATGTGCATCAGTGGCATCTGCACCAACACTCACGGCAGCTACATATGCACCTGTCCACCGGGCTTCACACTGAATCCGACGAGGGTCGGCTGCGTGGGTGAGACGCTTAGTCGGGGCCTCACGGCACAGGAATCCTCTCGAGTTCCTGTACCCACTGTAAACTCCAAATTTCAGCTTGTGTGCAATTTAACACAGTTATTTCTTAAGGCTAACAGGTGTGTCTGAGCAGAGAAACGTCCAGAATGGTCTCATGGAAATTTATGAATGATGCAGGAAAGCACTTCAGCGAAAGTCCAGTCAGAAGGACCATATTGAATCGCTTTTTTTGTTCAGTTAAGGAAAATATCACCATACACTAAAGACTCATCTTCCATTAATATGTGCACTATGTTTCCTAGACAAACGATCTGGCAACTGCTACCTGGATGTGATTCTGAGAGGCGACGTGTCTGAGAATCTGGACTGTTCCAACGAGATCGGTGTGGGGGTGTCCAAGGCCTCATGCTGCTGCTCACAGGGCCGCGCCTGGGGAAGCCCATGTGAGGCCTGCCCCCCTGTCAACTCTAGTGAGTCTTGCTGTTGTTGGATAATCCTCTAATCAGTTACTAAAATTCCAGTTTAGTAAGGATCTGCAGAACGCATATAAGAAATACAGAAGGTTCCAGAAACAGCACATCTCGTTTAGGCAATTAAGTACTTATCAAGGCCTTTATTATTTGAAACACAGGCTTCGGTAATGTAGACTTATTGAGAAAATGTAGAATTAGATGTGTGTGTTTATTATGGGTGTAACGGTAAGCAAAGGTCACAGGTCAAAGGTCACACCTGTGGTCCATCTTCGCTCAGCCTTAGAGGTAGGGTGTGGAGATTGGACATTCGGGAGGCCTCAAAGTAGAGCCGCTCTTCCTCCACATAGAAAGGAGTCAGTTGAGGTGGCAGAACCAGGACACGCTGTAGAGATTATATCTCTCAGCTGGCCTGAGAGCACCTTGGTATTCCCATGGGGGGCTGGAGGAGGTGGCTGGACAAAGAGGTATGGGCATCCCTGCTTAGATCACTGCCCCTGTGACCCGACCGCAGACGAGCAACGGAAACTGAATGGGCAGATGGTTGAATGGATGGATGGATGGATTGTAATTAAAACTGCAAGCACAATTAGGAACACTTGTACACCAAAGACAATGAGTTTGCTGACGTGTCTGATTGACAAAGCCTAACAGTAGCTTATTTGCACATTGTAAAAATAAATATGTAAAATAAACAAAAAAAAAAAAAATGCAGCATCACAACAGTGAAAATGAATCAAATCTCATATCCTATACTACCTGTCATGTTGCAAAGGATGAAGGTTTTGAGGGCAGGCATTCAGGAAAACAAAAGGGGCTTTATTATCAAAAGCGGAGAAGGAAAGAAACAGGACTGCAAGGGTTCAAAATGGGAAGGATTGGACTGGGAAGGGCACAAGCAACAGGAGGACTGACATTAATGACTGGACTGGGAAACAGGTATATACGGGACTAATGAGAGACTGAACAAAACAGGATACAGCTGGGACAAAACAGGAGGGTTCTGGAGGACCAGCAGTGACCCCTGCTGGTCACTCTGGGTGATGGACAGGACGGGTCATGACACTACCGTGAAGGGCAGCCACCTGTAGCAGCACTGGGGGTTAGGGGCCTTGCTGAAGGACCTCTGGACGTGCTGAGGCTGGGTTTGAACCAGCGACGTTGTGATTACAGGCACACAGGCTTAGTCCACCAAACCACACGCTGCCCCTTCTGTGTCCACCTGTGTCAATAAATATTTTCATTCATTTCATTGTGTACCGAACTGAAAATGGTGTACTGAACAGTAGACGACAGATATGTGTACCATGTAGCATTAGTACTGTATTTCTGTTGTATTTGACATATTTTATTTTGGCTGTTGTTAAATAACATGAAATGAAGGATTAGGTGACATGGGGAACAGTCCCAATTATGCAAAATTTTCATGCTCTCCTTCAGCCGTATACAGAATCCTATGTCCTGGCGGGGAAGGATTCCGACCAAACCCCGTCACTGTCATTTTGGAAGGTGAGACTCATCTTCATTGGTTTTTCTCTCATAATGAAGTTATAGGGGATCAATTTTAAGGTGCAGTAGAGTGGACTTGGAGATTGCCCTCCTCATCTTGTTTTTGACAGACATCGAGGAGTGTAAGGAACTTCCAGGCCTGTGCCAAGGAGGACACTGCATCAACACCTTCGGGAGTTTCTATTGCGAATGTCCCAAGGGTTTCGAACTGAACGAGGAGACCAGAATTTGTGAAGGTAAAAAAATTTGGGATCATTAACTGAAATTAAACTGAGAACAGGTCTGTCATGCGGCCCGTCTTGACAGAAACCGATGCCTTTCACTTGGGTTTTTACTGCCAGACCTGCACCGACTTGTCACACAAGCTGAGGAATCATAGCAGTGTGGTTGAATTTGTCCTTGTGTTGAGCCCAAGGCAACCCGAACCAGTCTCAGGGCCTTGTGTTGTGGTCCCAAGCCTGGGCGAGGGCAAGCTCTGCTAAATACATAGTTTAGAATTCAGAAAACCGAGTACGCGGTCAAGAAAGACAGAGCTCACTGTACTTAAGTCTTTTCAGTGGAGTGTTCTTACTGGAGGGGAATCAAAAATCTGTATTCACCTGCTTATGTGTCCCAAGTTTCACAATCAACAAGCAAAATGGTTTTTCTTGTTTTTAATGTGCTTAGTCAGTAGTGTGGAGAATGAATTAGCTTTTTTTTCCACTGATGCTGTAGATGTTGATGAATGCAAGAGACCAGGGATCTGTGGACCGGGCCAGTGTTACAACACTATTGGAAACTACACTTGCATCTGTCCACCGGACTACATGCAGGTCAACGGTGGAAACAACTGCATGGGTAAGATGGCCACTCTTCAAACCAGCTTCAGTCAGTCTGGATGCTATATTTATAGGCAGGCGGTGCCGTCGAAGACCTCAAGAAGTCCTCCGTGTTGACAGCGTCTGCATGTCCCCTACTTTGGCTATTTTTTTCTTTGTTTTTTGACTCCAGACATGAGAAAGAGCCTGTGTTACCGGCACTTCCACTCGGAAAATGGCACCTGCGACGGCGAGCTGGCCTTCAACATGACCAAGAAGATGTGCTGCTGCTCGTACAACATTGGCCGGGCCTGGAACAAGCCGTGCGAACAGTGCCCCGTCCCCAGCACCAGTGAGTCACGCACCCGGGAGGGTGTCGGGGCGACCAGCAGGACCCGCTGAAGTCCCAAGCACCCACTAATCCACTGCTGGCTCTCTCGCTCTGTAGATGACTTCGCCATCCTGTGTGGCAGTGAGAGGCCTGGATATTACATTGACATTTACACCGGACAGGTCATTGGTAAAGAAAACGCTTGTAAACTTCACCTAATATACACTAATGCTACTCATAACAGTTATCATTGTATCATTGATTGGTGTAGAGTGTATAGTTGCCTGTGAGAAACCCGTTGTTGTTTGTCAGATATTGACGAGTGCAGGGAGATTCCGGGTGTGTGTGAGAACGGGGTCTGCATCAACCTGATTGGCAGCTTCAGGTGCGAGTGTCCGGCAGGCTTCATCTACAATGATAAGCTGCTCATCTGCGAAGGTCCGTTCCTGCTTTTCGGTCCCCATGTCCTTCCTGTTCACTGGGAACCGGACAGTTCTGAACTTTTTCGGATGTTGGCAAAATCCGACTCGCATGTCACATGACTGTGACCTGATTTTTTTGTCTCGCTGTGTGTCCTGTGAAGACATCGACGAGTGCCAGAACGGGCCGGTGTGTCAGCACAACGCAGAGTGCCTGAACCTGCCGGGGAGCTTCCGCTGCGAATGCAAGCAGGGTTATCGTCTCACCTCCACCGGACAGTGCCTGGGTGCGTCCTTATATATAATAATAAGAAATATTATTGTGGATGTGGTTCCTCAGTCTGGACCGACAGAAAATAAGATTTGCAATGACAGAGTTTGTAATGATAGAGTTTGAACAACAAATTTTCATAATAGATTTATTATTTTGTAGATTTTAGTAGTGCATCGAGCAAAACACTTCTTTTCTTGTCTCCTATGCATACAGAAGTATAGTAATGTAGTGATTAGTCTAGATTTTCCAAAAAGATCACATCTACTAGGCTAACTAATATTTTAGAAATTGTCTGTTGGCTGAGGCTGTTTAAATGTCACTTGTTCAGGAAAATGGAAACATGAGAACATTTGTTATTTAGCCAGAGAGTTATTTATTCTGAGCACTGGATAATATTTGGGGGCGGCATGGTGGTGCAGTGGTTAGCACTGTCGCCTCACACCTCTGGGACCCGGGTTCGAGTACCCGCCTGGGTTACATGTGTGCGGAGTTTGCATGTTCTCCCCATGTCGTCGTGGGGTTTCCTCCGGGTGCTCCAGTTTTCCCCCCACAGTCCAAAAACATGCTGAGGCTAATTGGAGTTGCTAAATTGCCCATAGGTGTGCATGCGTGACTGAATGGTGTGTGAGTGTGCCCTGCGATGGGCTGGCCCCCCATCCTGGGTTGTTCCCTGCCTCGTGCCTATTGTTTCCGGGATCGGCTCCGGACCCCCTGCGACCCAGTAGGATAAGTGGTTTGGAACATGGATGGATGGATGGATAATATTCAGAACTGTTATTCATCAATTTGTTGCTCGTTACTAAGTAAGAGTTTTATGTATGAAACTTTGCTTCAGTATGTTGAGTGTATGTGTGTGAGTGAGTGAGTGAGACTCTGGCTGTAATAGTTTCCTTTGTTGTTGCTAAATTGTTCAGTTATGTCACATTGGACCAGGGTTCCCTAACCCCCAAAGACTAAACATTCTCCTCCCCTTTCAGATCGCAATGAATGCATTGAGAACCCCAGCATCTGTAATCCTGGGAAGTGTTATGACACTGACGGCAGTTACAAATGCGTTTGTCCAAACGGCTTCAAGGCCACTCCAGATCTGTCTATGTGTATAGGTGAGTTTCACTGGCTCCAGTCATGAACAGCGAACATAGATATATGTGTATAGAGGGGAGGAAACGCAGGCCTACAGCACAGATGCTAGAGGCCTGTGATACTGGGAGGTTGGGCTACATGACACATGTGTGCTGTCGGATACAGATGTGGACGAGTGCGAAAGACTGCCGTGCGCGAATGGGATCTGCAAGAACACAGTGGGGTCCTATAACTGCCTGTGCTTCCCCGGCTATGAGCTGTCCCACAACAACGACTGCATCGGTGAGCGTTACCCCAGCGTTCCCTTTCTGTTTGCCATCTCCTGTGAGGTTGGTGGTCTGACCTGCCATATCGCCGGCTCTCCCCTGCCCATCCTTGCTGTCACTGCTGCCATGTAACCACGCCTTGTTTCTCAGACGTGGATGAATGCACCTCGCAGAGGTCCCTCTGCCATAACGGGCACTGCATCAACACGCTGGGCTCCTTCACGTGCGATTGCCGCAAAGGTTACGAGCTGACAGGCGACGGCAGGATCTGTGTAGGTGAGGAACCTGTCTGTCTGCGTCTCTCATAGAGCATCACAGGACCAAACTGAACACCTTTGGCCTTTATACAAAAGGTTAATTGCAGGTTCTGACCTGGATTTAAAGAGGTATCTGTGTCTGCATCATCACGGGTGGGTAAAAACTATAAGTAAATGGTAAATGTATCGGCCAAGCAGTTAAATGTAATTTGTAGACTTGCAGAATACCACGTTGTACTGATTGATTTTATGGCAAATTTTATGGTTTGTTGCGCCATGTAATAAAATTGGTTTTACTTGTGCAAGTTCTGTCACATGTTGTGCTCTTAACCTAGATTTATTTACACTTCAGTGGTTCATTGTTTATCTGTGCAAAGGTCAGCAGGCTAGTTGAAAGCGCAGAAAAGAGGAGGCTTTACAACAAACAGGGTTTTTAAAAGGGTTGCATGTATTCCATTCAGGACTGTCGATGGAAAAGTGTAACGACTGGATCATCTCTCTCATACAGACATAAATGAGTGCCTGGTGAATCCAGGGACATGCAGTCCAGGAACGTGTCAGAATCTCGATGGCACCTATCGGTGCATCTGCCCATCCGGTTACTACGTGACTGATGAGAGATGTGAAGGTAGGTGTGCATCACGCCGCTTGGTGTGCGTCACTCCGCTTGGTGTGCGTCACTCCGCTTGGTGTGCGTCACTCTGCTTTACAGCCACAGCTGCCTGTTTGATGCCCCTGGCTGTGCTTAGTGTGCTAAACATTCACTTAGCAACCTGTCCCGTAAAACGTGGTCACCCTTTAAATTATAAAACAAACTCTGTAGGTCAAAGCCGATATTTCTGGAAGCTCAAATTCTTGCATACGTGGCTTTTAGACCTTCCAGTGTGTTTTTTAAGCAAATCCAAAAAATCTGTTTGAAAAGTAATAAAAAAATAAACAAACTTCCCTTTTCGACAAATGTGCTCTGGCCCGTGCTGACAAGCTAAATACCTCATATATGAAACCCTTCTCAGACAGGAAGGTCTGCTAGACATGCACCTGTTGGGATTAAATTGCAGCTAGACGCGACCGTAGCTATAAATGCTGAAATCGCATCTGATTTCTGAAGGGGGCCAGGCTCTGCTGACGCAGGCAGGAAATGCACACCTGCTGATTGCCTGCGCGCAGAGCCATGCATGGGCAGTATTATTATTAGCGATGCGGGAAAGTAGATTAATAACACCTGGGTTCTTTACAGATGTAAAATTATGCCATTACTGTGCTGAAAAGGTAGAACTTAATCATCCATCCATCCATCCATCCATCCATCCAGCTGTCTTCCATAACCACATATAGAGGGAAGGGTTGTGGAGCCAGTCCATCACAGGGCACATACAGTAACACTAATGCCAGTTCACCTAACTGCATGTTGGACAGTGGGAAGAACCCAGATCACCTAGAGGAAACCACCCACATATATAATATACAAACCGGATTCCAAAAAAGTTGGGACACTATACAAATCGTGAATAAAAACTGAATGCAATGATGTGGAGG
>JAODJX010000007.1:7454100-7477086 GCA_026776945.1 Isichthys henryi
TTTTTTTTTTTTTTTCTTTTTTTTTTTTTTTTTTTTTTTTTTTTTTTTTTTTTTTTTTTTTTTTTTTTTTTTTTTGTGGGGGGGGGGGGGGGCGTTGCGTTTATTTAAGTGTCCTCAGTGAAGGGCTACATTAGTAACACGGCACCATGGCATCATGGGAAATATGGACGCCATGGACACGGTTGTCTTTGTGGTGGGTGTCATGGCCGTTCAGGGCTTCACCGGTCTCCCCACAGACAACAGGCAGGGATTCTGCTTCACGGAGGTGTTGCAGACTTTGTGCCAGATGACCTCCACGAGCCGCACCAGCGTCACCAAGTCTGAGTGCTGCTGCGACGGCGGGCGAGGCTGGGGCCACAACTGCGAGCTCTGCCCCCTACCGGGCACCACACACTATAAGAAGATGTGCCCGCTGGGCCCTGGATACACCACTGACCGCAGAGGTACCACCGCGGACAGCCTGTGTCACACCGCCGATGCCAGATCATTCTTGCAGACGATTTCCTAGCCTGCTTTCTGTTCTCCTTAAGATATCGACGAGTGTCACGTCATGGGGAACTTGTGCCGTAATGGGCAGTGCATCAACACTCAGGGCTCCTACAGATGCATCTGCAATCCCGGCTACACTACAGACATTGCTTTGACGACCTGCGTGGGTAGGTGCCTTCGCTAAAAAGAAACATACGTAGCGTCACATACTTTCCCTGCCAAATGTAGCCTGTTTTGTATATTTGTCTTCATAGGTGCTTAAAATCAAAGCCCATTAAATGGTCAGTTCACTCCATCTGTATACATGAGAGCAGGTCAACCAAGTGGGATTTGGTTGCTTGTACAATCCCCTTTGCCAGTGGCCGAGGTGGGACCAGAGGTCATTCATAAATATAAATGTGAATATAAGGCATCTAGAAAATAAGGGAATATTTAATGCACTTAGACGCTATAACTCTACATTGTTTATAATTCAGGCGCTGGTTCCCAGGTGTCTTGCGGCTGCAGAGCAAAGTTCCACCTCTTAAGGAAACGTAATTCTGGGCAAGGAAAAAAATGCCACAAAAATGCAAATACGACGGGGGTGGCCAATGGGGGGGGGCGCAGGTTTCGGTCTAGGGTGGCCATGGCCGCCGCTCACCACCCCCCTGATCTGCGTATGCCCTTAGCATCTCCCTGAACCGTCTCTCTCTGTTGGAAGTGCAGATGTGGATGAGTGCATCCAGGCGCCCAAGCCATGTAACTTCATCTGCAAGAACACAGATGGAGGCTTCCTGTGCTCCTGCCCGAGGGGATACACCCTCCAGGAGGATAGGAAAAGCTGCAGAGGTAACAAGGAAGCCGGGGCTGGGGTCTGCTCGTACCCCAAAGCAGTTGTATCGCTGCGCAGATGTTGCCGGGGAGCCCGTGCTCGCATCTTCTGCACAGCGATACGATTGGTGTGTGGAGTTCAGTAGAAGAAAATACTGTAGTCCCTGCATCAGACTACTCACTACACAGTCTGTGGATTATTTTGAGTAACTGGATCATGATTTCTGGTAAAAGACATCGCAGTTAAATTTTTCAAATGTATTTTTGGTGCCTTAATTATCACAGAAAGAATGCCATTCAGTCCTACATTATTATGTTTGGGAGAAGACCCACATTTCCACGGCTGACATCTCCAAAACTAGTCAACATCTGCAGAAAAACCCAGGCAGATGGATAGATATCTTTTTTCAGGAGCCACCTAATGGTTGCTCTGAAAACCACTGAAGTTCTGTTCCATTATTTTCAGTACCGTTCCTGGATGTTTAACAAAGAGTGCAAAATTACTAGGAATGAACACCATCCACAGCTGTGGAAGATAACTAGGGTGACCACCTAATCTGTGTCAAGATTCAAGACTTTTATTGTCATTGTTCAGTTGCCTGGACAACGAAATTAACTGACAGACCACAAAGATGCAATAAAAGTGACAGAGACATTAAAAAAATTATAATAATAAATAAATAACACAACAGTCAAAATAGCAGCAGTTAAAATGACTATATGGAGCGGATCTACACATACTCCCTCCCAATCACCTACCCACATACTCTTATGGTCACCGTAAGTTCCCAGAGATAGCAATAATGGAGAGGAACGATGTCAGGAATCTGATGCATTTATAGTTCTGACAGCCCACGGGTAGAATCTATTCTTTAATCTGTTGGTTTTGCACCTAATGGATGTGGACCTTTTCCTGGAGGGCAGTTTGATGAATAGGTGATAGTTTGGATGCCGATGGTCTTTTATAATCGCCCTGGCTCTAGAGAGACATCTAGAGCTGGCAATCGAATCCAAGGAGAGGAGTGGGCAGTCTATGTCGGGGGGGACATGATTTGTAAACTACCATTTCAGTTAAAAAGAGCTTGATTTCACTTAAGCGCTGAGATCTTGCTTTATGCTGATTGGTCAGTCTCCTGTAATCATGCGTGTGTCACTAATGTCAATGTGAAACAGCTGGGTGAGTCTTTCAATCAAAGAGACAAACTAGTCAAAGCACAAGATGCTAATTAGTCAAACAGAGGAGCATTTCAGTTGTAAAGTAGTTTGTAAAACCTGGAGTAGCTCATAGAGTCTGTCTGCCTTGACAGGGATTAGTTGGTTACTCTAAAGATAGCAGAAGGTAAAGTTACATGATATTATGAAGCTATTGTGGCAAAGAAATGCTAATAGACAAAAGGAGTGTAGAAACATCTATGGCTGTAGGAGAAAACTTCTGGTTGATAAAATTCTGCTGGGCTCATTAACCTTAACCAGGTTTTGTGTGAACAATAATAAATATCTGGTGTTCAGGAGGGTTAACTAGCAGGGTTCAACAGGCCAGACTGTGGGGGCATTGTGGGATTTGCTGCGTAGCTCACAGTGTGTCATTCACTGTGTAGTTTGCGCTTGCGGTGTGGTACAAGCCTCATAGCGTGCATTCAGTCAGTGGTCACCAGGGGTGGAGCAGACAGAGCATAATATAACTGGTGAAGTAATATTAACGTAACAGACACTTCAGCCAGCCAGTCAGTCAGTTTCTAGGTCTGTATTTGGCAAGCTGAGCGCTGGGCGTGTTGCCCAGTGAGGCCTGTAGTTTGTAAATCACACTCCTAAGTTCTACAGGGGCGTAGTGACTGTCTAGTACACAGTCCTGATGAGCACAGCCCACTTTGAACTAGCCATGCCGTTTACAATGAACTAGTAACTTTGCAGCACCCTCATTATTTTTCATCTTTTAAAATCTTTATTTACATATTTCTAGGCTGATTTCTCTCCGGTTTTCCCCGAAGTCCGGTTCACTTGCAGGGCACTGGCTTTGGACAGGAAAATAATGAATAATTAGCGTTTTCTGCCCCACCCAACACGGCCTGTGAAAGCCAGGGGCTTTGAGTGGCTGGAGCAGGGGGCACGGGCCCTCACTCAGGCAGCAGTTTGTGTTCTTTGGCAGCAGATGTCTCTCGCTTCCTGGATTAGGCAGGTCTAGTTTGCAGTTTTCCTCCTGTGCTGAAGGGAGCTGGTCTACATTAATGCACATATACACACACATACACACACACATGCACACACACTTTTTTATTAATATCTTTGTGGGGACTGTTCATTCAATTTTATGGGCAAAATCCTAATCCCAGCAATGATAACCTTAACCATAAGTAACCAAACAAAATACAAGACTTTTGGCATTTTCAGATTTTTGATTGCAATCACAGAATTTTACAAAAATTGAGTTTCCCCTTGTGGGGACTGAAAGAATGGTCCTCACAATGTCACATTAACCTATTTGTATAACATTGTGGGGACAGCATAAACATAACACACACACCTCCACACCAACAATCTGCCTTCTTTCACTGTAAGTCCTTCGAAGGCTCGGAGGCAACACTGACCCCAAATTATGTTGCCCCTGTTTTCATGTGCCCCCGCTCTGCCTCAGATCTGGACGAGTGCTCAACCAAACAGCACAACTGCCAGTTCCTGTGTGTCAACACCATCGGGGGCTTCACCTGCAAGTGCCCCCCCGGGTTCAGCCAGCACCACACGGCCTGCATCGGTGAGTCACCCACGCACCCGCTCCTTTCCGAGGTAGCTGAGCTGAACTAATGAATCCATTTAGCTTTCATCATACACCGTAAAATAACTCTCTTCGGGATATCTCAGACTTAATGGTTTCGGTATTATATCTAAGAATCAAATTAAGCCTGACTGATTTGTAGTTATGCTAACTTAACTATGACTTGTTATGGAGCATTGAGCCGTCTGTTGCCAAGGATACAGCAGAATTAGTCAGCTCCTGCTCAAACTCCCATGACCTCAGTCCTAAACACTTGACATTAAGTAAACTCTCTCAGCTAGCCTACTGGGCTCTTTTAATAGGGATGGGGCATTTCAGAGACACAATTTAATGCACCAAATGATTAACTGTGACATAATAACTATTTCACTGTGTAACATTTTTGTAAGACCATATCGATGAGGACAAATCATGAACACAAACATGACTCCTTAAATTGAGTAGTTACCAAGAATAGTGAGCAGCAGTAATTTGTCATAGGGATTGTTTTACTGGTTACAACCAAAGTTTTCAAGCCAGGGAGGAATCAGATTGTACCCAGTCAGCCCCGTCACACTGATCATCATAGGTGGGAAAATTCAGGTCCAGAAAGTACAAATCCAGACCAAGGTTTTGTTTCAACCAACCAGCTGAGTCCTCTGTGACTGTGACTCTTTATGCTTAACTGGTTGGTTGAAACAAAACCTTGGTCTGGATTTCTACTTTCTGGACCTGAAATTTCCACCTCTGCTGATCTTAGGACTACAGTTCCACTTTGAGGACTACAGTTCAGTCATTCGAGGACAGCAGTGTGGGACTGAGGCTTGTCGTCTTATTCCTGCAGACAACAATGAGTGTGCGATGGAGCCGGGGCTTTGTGGCTCAGACGGGATGTGCCACAACAGTCCCGGCAGCTTCAACTGTGAGTGTCAGCGTGGATACATCCTGGACCAGAGTGGACAGAAGTGCGAAGGTCAGCCGCATCTCCAGACGAGCACTTTCCGTATCTCACTGTGACTCATGGTTCAGCCTGGATAAGTCCTATTAAACTTTTGCTGCTTGTTTTCTGCTGTCCTGCGCTGTGTCCTACAAACGTCTTCCGACAGACGTGAATGAGTGCGAGGGGAACCATCGGTGCCAGCATGGCTGTCAGAACCTGGTGGGCGGATATCGGTGCAGCTGTCCCCAGGGATACCTCCAGCACTACCAGTGGAACCAGTGCATAGGTGGGGCCACTTGTCTCATTCTAGCGGACTCCGCATCGCGATGTCCTCCAAGACCACCTGCTTGCTCATTCTCTTTCTAGAAGGACCTCCCTTCAAAGATCACTTTGAGGGTAAAGACTGCAGGAAATACTGTAGCTCTAAGAAAGGAGGCTTTTATAAAATATAGGTTGCCCCTCATTTTACCTAAATCTGAAAATTTACCTTAGCACACAGGTATGGCAGTCATTCTCTCAGAAGGAGGTGGGCCTGCCCCAGTTCAGATGACAGTGTGATGTAACACATGGAAACATTCATAAAAGGACTCAATTTGCAGTTAGTCTCCATCTTTAATACAGTATAAATAATTTATTTTGGGCTACTCATTCAGTATTTACAGTACCATACTTTTAAGGTCCATGGGACAGAATGTCCTCTTCAATATATATATATATATTTTTTTTGTTGTGTGTGTGTTTAGTTTAGGAGACAGATTGTTAGGTTGTTATGGCATGTGCGGGGGTGGGGTTGGGGGTGCCTGAATACTTGCAGCTTTTGCCTGGACAAATGTCACATGTGCCTGCCGTTGAGGGCAATACCGGTGATGTCACTGGTCAACCGCACCCCCTCCCTTGGAGCACCTGGCCCTCAGAAAGTCAGTGCCGTTCACTGGCTCACTGCACCACGTTGTTTCTTCATCCGTCCGTTTTCATTTTCGTTTGTGTTTCGCACTCAGATGAAAACGAGTGCCAGAACAGCCAGGTGTGTGGAGACGCTTCCTGCCACAACACGCTGGGCAGTTTCCGCTGCCTCTGCCCCACCGGCTACAACTACCAGGCGTTCAGTGGGGCCTGCGAGGACATCAACGAGTGCTCGTCCTCCCAGAAACCCTGCAGCCATGGCTGCTCCAACACTGAAGGGGGCTACCTGTGCGGTTGCCCGTCGGGCTACTACCGAGCAGGACAAGGGTTAGGGCCCTCCGGCAGCTACACGTCGAAACCTTAGCATCCATGCCTCCCGGATGTCTCTCCAAATCATGCGTAATTTCGTCCCTCTTCCTTACAGGCACTGCGTCACTGGTCTGGGCTTTGGGAGCGGAGCCCAGGGTGCCGACAGTGACGACAACGCCCTCTCCCCTGAGGCCTGCTATGAATGCAAAATTAATGGTTACCCCAAAAAAGGCAGAAAACGCAGGAGCGCCAATGTAACACACGATGGAGTTCTTAGCGGCTCACAAGTAAGCTTCAAGGCCTGTTAGCATCCCTAAAATCACATGCAGCGGCTGCGAACTATGATTTCCTGCCTTCAAGTCACAGATATGTAGCTCAATTCCCAGCTTTGACCTGTCACCTAATGCAAGAAAGATCACTGAAGTGAAAAAACATCATTGTTGACACACCACAGCACAACAATGAAACCTGTCCTCAGGATTTAATCCATATGTGACATAACAGGGGGCAGCTGTTATTTATTGCCTGAGGAGCAGTGCAAGTGGGAGGTACGTTGCTGGTTGGGGATTCGAACTAGCTACCTTTTGATCAAAAGCACATGTTGCGAACCATCAGACTACCACTGCTCCAAAATTCAGCTTCCACTGAAATTTGAGCTCGGATCACTGGATTCAGAGTGCTAGCCATTGCTCCCAGGAACCACACTGGAATCACATCCCACCGTCATGGCAGATTAACTATTAATCCCTGAGGGGAAATAAAAAAAAAAAATGCTTGTGTTTTTTGTTTACTGAATTTTTTGTTTACTGTTTTTTGAGTCTTCAGCTGATTGCACAATGGTGTGTTATATTTTCAGGATGAGCAAGAGATTGTAAGCCTCGCAAGCGTGGATGTGGAAAACACTTTCCTGGTGAACCTCAGCCTCAGCAATATCAGCAGCAAAAAACGCATCCTAGAGTTCACACCTGCTCTGTCCACCCTCAACAACCACATCCGTTACCTGATTGACTTCGGGAACGAGGAGGGCCTCTTCAAGATCAACCAGAAGGAAGGAATAAGCTACCTTCATTTAGCCAAGATGAAACTTCAGCCTGGAGCGCATTATTTACAAATCAGCAGTATTCCGCTGTACGGAAAGAGAGAACTGGCTGAGCTGGAAGACAACAATGACAAAGACTACCTCACCGGACAGCTGGGGGACACACTGAAAATGAAAGTGCAGATCATTCTCCACTAACAGCACAAGGAAACGGTGAAATTACGTGTAACCAAAGAGACAGAAGAACAGCACAGTTGATTCCCAAAGACGGTTCCACATATCATGGATTCAATCTCTTATTGCCTGCAGCGAGTGCAGAAAAGCGGCCTCTTCCGGAGCAGCCACAGGGTGGAGGGGGGGGGTAAAATCAGCCCCATGGTTTGTCTTCTCAATCTTTGTGCAGAAAGCTCCTCGTTGAATAAGGGTTTGCATAATGATATGTTGAATCTTGCGACAATCCGTGGGACACAAATTTCAGAAAGGCACTGATGCTAAGACTTTTTATTTAGATGTTTTTTTTTAAGAAAACCGCTTAGCTAATGTTGAGGATTTGGATCGGCCTTGAAGGACTTTTTCATACTTCTGCTTTTCCATCTTTTCAGCTGACTAGATTGGTATTCTATTACGTATTAACATCTGCTGGCAACGTGACATCCTAGGATTAAAAAATAAACCGTAAAATGTCAGATTGCCCAAGTCTGAGGTATGGAGACCCAAAAGTGGCAAAAAGGGGAGGTTTGCAGCTGTACATTAACAGCCACCGTGGTGGTACCAAGAGACTCTTTATTTCATTATGTTTTGGGTTTGAATTTTGCATCGTGTCAGTAAATCGTGGCATTTTATTATTTCAGTAACGAGACTTAAGTCACTGTTTTTTATTCGAGGATGAAATTCTTTTAAGCAGGTTCCTGTGAATGTTTCTCTGGATCACTAAGGAAAATACTTGGGCCTTCTTAAGTTTTACAGACCAGATAGCCAAAAAAACAACTTTACTGTTTGAAAATTAAATCTGCAATCAACCAAAGTTTAGCTCAGTAGCCTCTTTGTTTTCAGTTATATCTATATTACATGTAAATGAAGTGTTTTATACTGTAACCGTACCACTTTTTTAATAATCAAAGCAATTGTTAACTACATAAAGCCCTGGAAGGAAGGGTTTTGTAATGGTGCTTATAATGACCAACTACTTAACTGTATCCACCATTCTGATGAGGTAATATCTGTGACTAAACATTATGCACTGAGGCCTGGTTGGCCACACCCACTCGAAGCTAGTACAATCAGTGCTGTCGTCAAAGATGATGCAACCACCTTTCACTATCAGTGTTTGTTCACATCGGTGAGGGAGTAGTTTCAGTAAATTCACAATAAAAACATTTTTTTTTGGTTTAACGGGGCTTGGTTATACTTAAATGTGAAATGTGCCTGTGTCAACATGACTTGACATTTAAGGATCTAAAGCAGGATCATTCAGACCAGATTCCAGTGAAACATCCTGGTTTTTCCCCCACTTATCAGGTTCATTAAGTGATAGGTGATATTCTGCAGCCTGTGACATTCACCATTAAATTCGAAAGAAAAACACACTTCTGCTCATAGAAAAACAGAAATCATAGGGTAGTTACTGGGTGTACTGCCAATGTAACGAGTGTTGATTATGTGCACATGTGTGGTAAGGCGGTATCACAGCCAACGAGACAGACCACCTTAGTTCCTTTGGCTACCTACATGTTTGTCCCACCTCTACACTCAGCCAGTGTTCAGTTCAGAAGATGTGAGAACATTTTGGTATGTGGCTGTTGCTCTTGATGGGTGAGGGGGCGTAAACAGGTACTGAAAGCTGTGATTAAATGGTCTCCCACCCAAATACGAGCAATCAGTGTTTAATGGGCAAGGGGCCCCCATGCATTTTTGAAATCTGTAAGAAAAATTACGCTTTGAAATGATTTCATCTTTAGCCAACAAATCACAGAAAGGACTGCTTAGCTGGTTTTATGTCTGAGGATCAGTATTACCGGTTAACAGGAACAGAAAACCGATGGATTTCTAAATGTCTGATGCATTCCTGAAGCACCAGGTGAGAAGACTTACTTCCAAGGTAATTAGTGCAATCGCTGGCTGCGGTGTAGCTGAAGCAGCAAAGCCTGTGGCCTGCTGGGATCACATCTGAATTCTAGGTCTATGATCAAGATGTTTCTTTATGCACAAGTTGTAGAATATATTTTGTATGTGATTAATCCCCAAATTATCATTCGAGGGAGTGGTACAATGGTCGTATTTGCACACCTTCAGGTGCTCTGGTTTCCCCCCACGGTCCATAAGGATGGATGGATAATTCCAGAAGCGTATTTTTCAACATGTATGACTGGACAACTAGCTCAATAATGAGTCCACTCCATATTCTGAATTTCAGCTATGTAAGAGTTTTGGCCTATCGGACATTAGAGTTATGCAGCTTTTGTTCTCCCAAAGCATATTGTACATGAGTTTGGCAAATTCATTGTCTCAGTTCATATCATTACAGTTAGTTATGAGCATTGTTAGACAGGAACTGGAAAAAAAAAAACTGGTTGGAAAACTAATGGTATTAATTTACAACCTACAAATATATAATGGACTCACATTGCTTAATACTCAGCAACTAAAAGACCATTGTGGAATGTAAAGATGTCTTTAGGAAACCAAACCAGCAATATACTGCTATGATATTCTAAGTTCACTTTATGACCGCGGTTGTGCTGCATCCTCTCATGACGTTAACGTGTCGGTAATTTAAGGAAATAAGAGCAGACAAGATGTTCCAAAGCTGTTACACTTTATGTAAGAAAATAAAAATCAAAATAAAGTTCAAGTATCCAAATAACATTTAAAGTAGAGTCAGTCAGCTTCGGCCAGTCGATCCAAAACCATCAGTCCCGCGTTCGGTTTCATCAAGTGCCTGGGTAAAATAATTATTTAAGTTGGGGGGGGGGATGTGCATAAAGGAATGGGGTTATTTTCATACTGTCAGTTGTACAGGCAGCTTACCTCACACTGCTCCAGGTCGGGATAGCAGATTCTCTCACAGATCAGCTGGGCGATGCGTTCCCCTTTGCGGACTATGGTTACAACCACAGTATTGTTGTGCAATCGCACGCACACACCACCAGACCCAAACACAAATCCAAAAGACCGCATATTCTATTAACCGTACAGAAGAGTAGGTGATGAAATAAAAGCTTACTCTGGGACTACATTATTTCACAAATGACGCGCAATAATGGCTTCAGCATAATTAATACTTTTTATTTTACCAGAATATTTTTAGGCCAGCTGGTGACCTACGAGTTTCATTGAGAGCTGCGCTACAAAATACCGCATTATAGGTTTACTTGTCTATTCCAGAGAGCTGAAAAGGTCGTCTATTCCACTTAATAGCATGTGAGTGATAAACATTTCAAAACAAGTCTTACCTTGAAATGTTTCTTTGCTGAAATTGAAAAGGACAACACCGACATTCCCTCTGTAATCTTCATCTATAACTCCCGCTTAGGGGAAAAAACGTATTAGAAATCTGCTTAGAAACCCACAGACTGCATGCCGTAGGACATTGGTTGTCAAACTCGGTCCTCGGGTCCCACTGCCCTGCTTGTTTTCCAGCTATCCCTGCCCCACACACAAGTCCCAGCTGTCTTTCAGCTTCTGATTGACTGAACACACCTGATCCAGGTAATCAGCAGTGTGTAGGGCAGGGATCGATGGCTGGAAAACAAGCAGGGCAGTGGGTCCAGAGGGCCGAGTTTGGCCGAATTATATATGCCAGTGACACAGCCCAGTCCAAGATCTGAATTAATATCAGAAAGACGGACACTGAATGTTTAAAAATGTTATTACCTCCTACGTCTATGAAGTGATTTACAGCTAATCCGGATCGTGGTGCTTAAAAACAAAAATGAGTTAAATTTATTCGTTTGTTTTTACACGTATGGATCAAGGAAAGAAACAGGCAATAAAGTAAATGGCTCTTTCTAGAACATACCCAGTCTACCATAGCATCCAGGGGGTACGGCGATCTGGATATCAGTATTTATTACGGCTTTTTCCATTGGGGCTATAGAGTAGTCATAAGCACTGTCAAAAAAGAAATAGGTAGTTACTTTAATTTTAATGTTACTTCGTTTTATAAATACTGACATGTTTCTATTTCGGGCTGAATGTGAGGAAAACAAATTGACTTAAATTTCTGCCTCACTTTAACAAATTTTAAATTAAATTTTAAATTTAAACCCACAGCTCCTACTTGGGCTTAAAAAAAAAAATAATTCAAAATCGCGTTTGCGATTTAAAAACTTCCTAGTTGCTTAATATTAAAACTGCGGCAATAAATCAGAAAGTTTTTTTTCGTTTAATTTGTTTGTAGCATCACTGAACGTAGATCGATGTCAGTATAACACCGCTGATGTATTAGAAATGTAACCAACCTGTACAGATCATAACCGGCGGCGTTCGCTGATGCCCTGGTCGGGATCGTAGCGTTTGCCGAAAGCCTGGCTACCTTCAGGACCGGCTTGACTTGGTCAGGAGCTGCTGTTCGGGGAACCACCGTGCAGACCAGGGCTTACTGCCAGACAGCACCGGACTCCCTTCAACTACGCTTTTGTTCCATGCCGATCAATTTATTTTGCAGCTATTTATCCAATATAGGGTCGCGGGGCTTTTATAACACTAACATGTCATTTAAAAGAACATCAACTATTCATTTTTTAATTATCGTTGTTTTTTTTTTTAACCCACGATCAGTTGAATGTGAAGGAATTAATTTCAATAATGTAATACTTGAAAGAGATTTTACTTGGGTGTTTTCGTTTTGTGCAAACAAAATATAAAGTACTTGTACGGCGGTCCTCGAAACAGTGTTACAGTTCAATAGTCGGATTACTGTCAAATCGTGGTGCGCAGCTCGCCGCAATATGCATGCGCCGTTTGTGACTAAACATAACGAATTTCTGCTTAGCTAATTTATGCTAAGATACTATAAATACACTGGTAAGCCAGAAAACGAAACTACACCTATGCAGTGACCGCCTTAGTATGCTAAGCTCACGCTCAGTCAGGAGTACTTAAGTATGCTAAAATACCTGGGTTAAATATGTCTCCGTTTTTCCTTGTAGTGATGGCGCATTTCTGAAAGTGAGGAGGTCTTCTTTGTAATAACCGTACGTCCCGATGACAGTGTACTGAAACACTACTGCAGATATGTCTGATTTTGTAAAAGAGGCACGCCATTTCTTGAAACTGAGCTAATTTCTGCAGCCCACCGAACGATGAATGATGGGAAATTTTGAAACAAGTTTTGTCGTTGTGAGTGTCACCGCAGTAAGCCTGCTGCGCAACTGACTTCGCAGACAAAGCACGATCATGCTAGACGCAGCAGAGGAAAATATTGCACGCAGGCGTAACTTATGGGTGATCAAGGCACAGAAGACGTAGCCTTAGTACGTTTTATTATTGCATTGCTGATTTCAATATATTTTTTTTTTGTCGCAAATGCAGTGGAATCAAAAGTAACATTGTATTAAGTATTAATAAGCCTGCTTCTAGCTACAGGTAATGTTTGTCCATCCATGCATCCATTTGAGTTTACTGCTTTTCCTGCATTTTATATCAGCTATATGATTTTGTTCATTAGATCATTAAAAGAAACCAATACAGTGTTTCTGTCGAACTTGAAAATGAACACATTGTATGCCAAAATCAAACACTAATATTTCACTTGCATTTAAAAAAATAATACATTTACGACAACCCGCAACAAGATACATGAATTGAAATTGCAGCCTGAAAAGTGTATTTATTTGCAAACCAAGTGCCTAAAAATGATATAAGCGCAATTTAAACTGAAGTCCATACAAAGAACAATACAGCAATAAATTAAGATGATTTAAAAATATGTGTGGAAAGTTTACAACCCCGTTGGATTTTAGTTGAAGTATGTATGTGTATAATATTGTAACATCCAAGCAGTTTCTTGAATAACAGATTCCGCTCAAACCTAAATGACTGGGAACGTAGGGTTATTCAGCAGGATGGGCTACTGTTTCGGTTGTCTCGCGCCTTGCAGGTAGTGTCATCGCCATCAACAGACCAGCCAGGGCTTTCGAACTGCATACGAAATCTCCCTTAACTCTACTTTGTAACCACTATAAAAAAAAATTCCCGCCTCTGTCTCCATCCATGCATTGCACTAACTGGGCAATTACAGAGACCGAGAGATTTATCTCCCACTAACATTAAGAATGCGTGATTTACATTGACTCATTAATATGTACTTATGTCTAGTTCAATTTAAATGGGGCACTGTACTGTAAAACATGTTTATTTCAGCAATGTAGCAAATATGAAAAAGCTTATATGGCGTTTAAATAATGTACAAGATGTGAGGCTTGTGATATGTCTAACCTAATTTACTGTAAATTCATAACATTTATACAATATTTTCTGCATCTTCCTCCTGCAAAGACAGCACATGGACTAACTGCTGTTGTATGTGGTATTAAATGGGTATTTCCACTAGAGGGCAGCAGAAGAGTTACACATGTAACCGTTTTCTGCATTGGATGTTATGTTACGGAACCTGTTGTGGTGTTTGGCCATGAGGGGGCCACTTAAGAGTAGAACGTTAGCACACTCTTATGGTTTCCTCTGATAAGTAAGACTGGTGGGAGATTTTTGGTTAGGACATCCAGCCAAGCCATGTAGAGGTGGTCAGAGACGGCCCCTTTCCGAGCTATAGGTGTGCTCCTGCAAGAAAGGTACGGTCCATGTAAGGGTTGGTATAGTAGCTGCACACTACAGAGTACTGAACATGTTCAATATAATTTAAGCCTAAAACTGCACAAAAAGGCCGCAGTTCAATGCAGGTCAGCCTTAGGTTTGACGGACCATTAACCGGGTGATTGATACATTTTAATTGCACGTTATAAACATTGTGGCAGTTTGTATATAACATGATCCTGCATGCTTCAAGTATGTCATTGGCGCCAAACTGATTTTGGGAATACAGTTGATCCTTCTGTATCATGACCTTCCCCATCGCGGTTTCCATATATCGTGGGTTGGCATAAAAAATTCAATGGGAAATTTTTGGGAGTTTTTGGGGGTTTTACGAAAGCCACGGATGACATACAAAATGTTTTATGAGCGATAAATGCATAAAATATATGTACAGTGCTGGTTTGGAAGAGGTCAAGCGTGTCTACGGGAGCCGCTCACGGGATATCTCGCAGTGATCTCGCAGTGATCTCACAGTGGTCTTTGTATCTCACGTTTTTCTGATTTTCTCATTTTTCTGTTTTGTTCGGCTCGCCAAGGGGACCAAAGAATTTTATGCAGTTTTTCCAGATCACAGGGGGTCAGCGTCCCTAAGCCATTCTGTGTGGAAGGATCAACTGTACTTTCAATGATAGCATTACTGTAAAAATGCCAGTCCATCACTGGGCATACAAACATTCACTATGGCCTATATAGAGATGAATGACTATGATTATTATTGATTTTCTGTAGGTAAGTGCTAATTAAATGTACATAATTCTTGGCATAATTAAAATCAAGAGGCTGTATGAGTCCTGTGTACTTACACAATGATAAGGTTGGCTGCCCTTGAATTCTCTTGCAGCAGTTCATTCAGGCGAACTTGCAGGTATGTCTGTATAGGGAAAATCACCCACTGTTTACGTCTTGATTAAAGAATACAGTGATGTGTCCATTTTAGTTATTTGCTGTTTCCACACTTCCAGCTGTGAGTTAATTCTGAATTGGCGATGCCTCATGTCTCGTCCCCCCTTGTCTTTGCATTTTGCTGACCTGAATCTAAACCAATGTGGCAATAAAGATTTTCTAATCTTTCTTCAGCTACTGAGAACTTGAGTTACCTTCTCCTCATGCATTTCCAGCTCGGCATCTGTGATCTTCCACGAGTTCTCCTCCTTCTGTGCATCAGAAATGGCTGTCTCCTTTGTGCCATCGCGAAGGCGGAAAGGCTCAATCATGTCCTCAAAGTTTTTCCAGCTGAGAAAAGTAGGCGCATGTAGTCGCATTAAATTGGATCGGAGTGAGAAAAGCTTAGTTCATTAAACCTTATCATGTGAGCCAAATGTTTACCTCTCGGAGCTTGGCTTGGAGGTGATGTCAGTGATGACGCTGATGTTTATGTATTTGATCCTGAATTGTTTCAGAAGGCCCTCCATCCTATGCAACAAACAGAAAGTCTGCTAACTACACATTTTCTTACAAAAATGGTGCCCTTTGTTGTCATGCATTCAATGGGTTTCCCCCCTCATACTCTGCCCAGTCTTGCTCTATGCGGTCAGTCTGCCCCGCGATGAAGATCCTCAACTTGCAGTCCTTCCACTTCTTGCGTGTGGTTAGGATGTAGGGGATGAGCAGTGTCAGGCCTTGGGTAGAGAGAGTGTCCATCACTATTTCATATTATAATTGCCAGGGCCAGTCAACTCAATACACAAAATAGGAGGCCACCAAGGATTCCAGCATCTGTGGTCGAACATCCTCCAAGACATGAAATTGACTAGCTGAGCAGAAGTACTCTGCAGTGCTCATAGTATTCTCCTATTGGTGCACCAAAATGAACACAAGTAAAATTATCATGATAAGAGAAATAATAATGTGTTACGATTTGACTTTGGACCTAACGGTAACAATTCATCACCCGCCTCTCACCTATATTCACGCACCAGGGACTCAAAGTATGACACTCTTTGATGGTATCCTGAGGTACGGACTGAACCTAGACACTAAAGACTTCATTTGTTTCCAAAAAGCATAAGAATAAATTTGTATATGACATCATTTGTGTCAACAACAATTGTCTCTGTCTTAAACATATTCCGATGAACCATAACATTAAAGCCGCCTGCTTGATATTGTGTAGGTCACCCTCATGCTGCCAGAACAAGCTCTGACCCATCGAGGCCTGGACTCCACAAGACGTCTGAAGGTGCCCTGTGGTATCTGACATCAAGACATTGGCAGCAAATCCTTTAAGTCCTATAAGTTTCGAGGTGGGGGCTACACGGATCAGATTTGTTTGTACAGTACATCCCACAGATGCTAGATTGGATTGAGATCTGGGGAATTTGGAGGCCAAGTCAACACCTCGAACTATTTTTCATGTTCTTCAAACCATTCCAGAACAATTTTTGCAGTGTGGAAGGTCGTATTATCCAGCTGAGAGAGGCCAGTGCCATCAAGGATTACCGCTGCCACGAAGGGATGTACTGTACTTGGTCTGCAACAATGTTAGGTGGTATGTGTCAAAGTAACATCCACATGAATGCCAGGACCCACAGTTTCCCAGCAGAACACTGCCCAGAGCATCACACTGCCTCTGCCGGCTTGCCTTCTTCCCTTAGTGCATCCTGGTGCCATCTCTATGTCAGGTTAATGACACATATGCACCGAGCCATCTACATGATATAATGGAAAACGTGACTCATCAGACCAGGCCACCTTCTTCTATTGCTCCATGGTCCACTTCTGACACTCCCATGCCCATTGTTGGCATTTTTGGCGTTGGACAGGGCTCAGCATGGCCATTCTGATTGGTTGGCAGCTACGCAACCACATACACAGCAAAATGTGATGGACTGTGTGTTCTGAAACATTTCTATCATAGCCAGCATTACTTTTCAGCTGTTTGTACTACAGTAGCTCTCTTGTGGGATTGGACCAGACGGACTAGCCTCGATCCCCATGCGCATCAATGAGCCTTGGGCGCCCATGATCCCATCGCCTCAGTCACCCTTCCTTGGACCGCTTTTGGTAGGTACTTAGATGTTGACCACTGCATACTGTTAAAATCCTATAAGACCTGTTGCTATGGAGATGTCCTGACCCAGTCGTCTAGCCATCACAATTTGGCCCTTGTCAAAGTCACTCTTGGATATTTTTCCTGCTTCCAACACATCAACTTCAAGAACTGACTGTTCACTTTCCTAACATGTAATGGCACCATTCTACCAAGATGATGAATGTTATTCACTTCAGCGGCTTTAATGTCATGGCTGATCAGTGTATATCTTTAACTTCAATATGCCTGTTTTGTATAAAGAAGTTGGCTGGATATTGCTGATTTCCAGAAGTGTGTATGAGTTAATATCAAGATTACTTTTAACCAGATAACAGATTGCATATGCAGTGTATGGCGTAAGATCAGTGTTTAGCTCAGAGAACAGGTCACACCACCTGGATCTGGCCAATAGAAAATGAAATGACGAAAGGTTCATGCTTAATAAAAAAATAAAATTAATTAATCTTGTGTGATGTTGAAATTCCAGGATGAAGGTGTGTAGTCCAGCAACCCATCCATCTTCCAAGCTTTTATGCAAGAAAGTCATAAAATGCAATACACAATGACTAATGCAGTTAAACCTAACTGCGACTGTAACGCAATGTAAGTAACATAACTGGCTTTTTACCTCCGTCGTCAAACAGCCACCACACGTCAATTGTGCCTTTGGTTTGTTTCTTCTGGAACTGAGTGCTTGCTTCCATTAACCTCTGATTAACTTTTGGTACCTGAGAAGTTTGTGGGCTATTCACAGACACTGCGTGGGTGGGGAAAGATGGAGAGGGAGATGGAGAGAGAGTGGAGTCAACAGCAGGGAATGGAATTGATTTATGAATTTTTTGACTTCATACTGATTTTGTTAACCTACAGAATTGAATGCAACTGTCATGAATATAAACAATAAAAACGTAGAAATTGCATTTAATGTTATAGACAAGAATCATTTTGCCAGTTCTCATTAGAAAACTTGAAGGTAATGGTATCTGTGCGATTGTATGGTGTGTGGTAATATCAGTACAATAAGCCTATAAATGAATTGTGGTACCTTGTGGTGTTAGCATTTGTTTAGATGTTTTCCTGGACCAGAAGGGGCCCTTTCCAGCCGGCTGAAACTCCTCAGCCTCCACAGCCTGCTGTTCTAGGGCCAACCTCTCCATCTCCTCTGCAGCCCAACACAGATGATACCGAATTACACTCTGCTGAAAACCGTCAGGCTCTATGGTATTTAACTTGGCTGCAACCTTCAAATTACTACCCCCGGTAAGGAAGGAAAACATTTATCAAGTCATATGTAAGCGGATCGCTTGCTTTGATGATAAGTTTCCAGCGTATTTTAAACCTGGAGAGTTTAAATTCCATTATAAATCATCAATATATGTAATGAAGGCACAATACGCTGTATGGCCTTGTAATTGATTATATTGTCATCGTGTCACATTTGTTATGAATGCTCTGCAGATGACTACGCCCATTTCAGGATGTGCATGTTTAGCACTGCGTACCAACCTTCTGCCTCGATGATGGAGGAAACGTCCAGGCCCTGACTGACTCTCAGTATCACAAGGCCGTATTCGAAGTCGAAGGCATCGCTGCCACATACAAAACCAGAGAAGACTATTAAGGCTCAGACCCACTTCAGCATCAGTGTTAGTGGCAGTAGAGCCAGAGGCACTTACTGCAGTACGCCAACATAGTTCTGCACGTCCTCTCTGACTGCAGTCCTCCAGTCTTTCTTAAACCCAATCACGACAGTGTTGGGTCTCAGTCGGCCCAGTCCAGATGCCTATTAACCAATAACCAATAGATACGTGCTTTATGGTCCGCAAATTAGTTGTTTAAATCAGCTGAACATGGTAAACTTTACACATGAAGTGTAATGATGGTATTAGGACAGTCCATTCGGATATTTAAAATCCAGATAACATATCAGTAATTTGAGCTGCTTTTCCGATAGTGAAATCTGTAACGCCGTCTTGCCCTGTCATCAACTTTACGCGCGGCATTGTCCTGAACGGGCTTACCTGTAGGAGGTTTTCCACGCCTTCCCTGAGGGAATCGCTCGCTACCGCGGTGTAGAAAGCTTTGCGTTTTTTCGTGTTCAGCCATGCCTGGCTCGGCTCTATTCCCGCATTCAACTCTTGGAGCATCTTTAACCGTGGTCCCTGGTTGAATTGAATCCGTGTCACAAAAGTGGCATCCCCGTCTTTCTCCGTGAGTGTAGTGTAATTTGATCGTATATTTCAACTTGTGTTTGGGGTTTCAGTTTGACTCGCGTTTCATTCCCTTTCTTATGGGATGTATTCAGGCAGGCCGCGTATTAATGACTAAATGAAGTCACCAGGTGAGGTTTAACTGCTGCCGTACAAAATCCCTAATCTATCTGAAGAGAAGTCCCTCTCTTTATTAGGGTTTATTGACCCTTTACAAAGACCATGAACATCTGAATGCCATCCAAGTTCAGGTTTACAACACTATAAAGTGTGTCCTCACCACAAACACTTGGCAGGTGAGACAAAGCCCATAGTCCTTGGTGATGGAGTGGGCCAAGTCAAGGAGCGCAGGGCGGGATCTGGGGGCTCCAGTCAGCACAATGCACTGGGGCCTGAGGGCAACAAGAGATTAAAGGTGCCTGCATCTTTATTACTGTAATAAATTATATATCATTTCCAATTCTAAATAATGGTCACAGTGATGAAAACATGCTCTAGCAAGAAATTTCAACAATTTAATTAAAACTTTAGAATAGTTTAACATGTCTTTTTTTTCCCTGAATGCCTCCATCTTTTTTCACAGCACCTGAAGTTTTTGATGTGGTCATCCACTCCAGATAAGGTCAAAGCATTGTTTACAGCGTTGACAAATGTCACTGCCTGTGTCGAGGAACCCCAGTTCACATCTGCAGGGCAAAAACACGAAATGACAAACAGACCAGAAATGGTGCTCTGTGAAAGGTCACGTGGTCCGGCTAACAAGAGGCTAACAATGACAATGTCATAGGACTGTGTTTTTCAGTCACCTGGCTTTTTCACCGTAACGTAGATGTACAGGAAGATCTCAATGCCGTAGGTCAGCAGTGCAGCCCACCAGTTGATGACGAACATCACGGAGCAACACAGTATGGCACCCAGCAGAGACAGCCACATGTTGTAGTATTTGTAAGCCGGTCTCCATCCTGCCAGACCAAATCTCTCCAGTTATACTAAGTACAGACTCAAGCATTTTGACGAGTGCCTTAATAAAATCCATGCATCGTCTAATGTAAATTTACAAGACACTGCAAAATGGCACTTGCTTGGAAATATAGGTTCTGTTGTGTGTCTCTCAGGTTGTTTCACAGAAAAACACATTTTTCTGACTAAAAATCTCATTGAGGAGTACATCAGGACTCCATATTGGGACCTATAATTTTAGTTCAGTCCTACTATTGAATACGAGGCTTTGTATTCTTCTTGGCACGGTTCACATAAGAATTAAGAAGTGAATTACCCGGTGACTTTGCATAGGAAGCGTGGAAGCAGGAGAAGTTGATGAGGGCATAAGAGGCAAGGAAGAAGTTCGAAATGATGGGAGCGATTACGTTGAGCTCCGCTGAGAAACAGAGACGAAAACATAAATGTCAAGGGGATCCTAGTAAAACCTTCTGTAGGAGAGTTTCTGAGTTACGCTGACGCATATTCTATTCAGGGGATATGATATATTATTTGGATTTAGTTTTTTTTCCCCTCACTTTACCCAGTTTCATCACTGAAAATTGGTTGAACTACTTTAGATTAGGTGCATAATTTCAGGACACAGCAACATAAAATTTTGCTGGAGTAGGAACCTTTTTGTCATGTACAGTACCTTGATACCAATTTTGTTATCAAGTGTCGTAATGTTGTTTTTTATGTAAAATCTGGCCGGACTTATGTTTTATGTTGATCTGTGACTTGTGTTGGCTGTCAGGCTGGGTTTTTGCAGCACTCGGTTTCGGATATATTCACCGATAAGAATGAATGCCACAGCGATGGCGAACGTGAGGACGTAGCCGCGGAAGGGCTCATTGTTTTTCCCGTGTCCCTTGGCGAAGAAATGTAGCGCTGTGTAGATGTTATCTTTGCATAGTGCCTGTGAGTGGAGAATTTTTTAAGGTCACATTTATGGCTCTCATGACAGAAATGAGAGAATAATAACCATATTCAGAAAACCAGGCGTTCTTTATCCTTTTTATAAATAGCTGAAGCTGTATTTCGTGTAGTGATTTGAAACTCAAAGGAACTGAGTTCCCCAGAACTTAAAAGTGAAAAGCTCAGTTCAAACGAACGTCAGTGTGTGAAAAGGTCATGGCACCTACCTGGAAGACTTTGGGGGCGCTAACGAGAGAGGCGAGGGCTGATGAGAGGGTAGCTGAGAAGGTTCCTGCTGTTATAAGTGGGCCAAAGCCAGACACCATAGTCATGACCTGGGTGGAATAGGACACAGACTGACTCAGCACCACCAAGAGTCCCGCTCATTCCAAGCAATACTAACATGAATCCTTATTTCAAGTCACCAGTTTCATTTAAGTGTTGAAGCCGCATGTGTCTGGCTACCTGGAAATTGTTCATGAGGCCGAATCTGCAGGGCTCGATTTTGCAGGATGTAAAGTTGTAGCCGAATTCGCAGGCTACTGAGCCATTGCAGTTCACCGGCTCTGAGAAGGTGCTGTTGACATTGCCAGTTGCATCCCGCACAACTGTAGAGGCTAAAAGGAAAGTGACAAGACAACAAGGTCATTCATTGTTAATGGAGTGATGAATCCAAATAAAAATCACAACTTCAAACCCTATTGACCAATACAGTTTTATATGGTGTCCTAAGGGAAGAAATCTGGGTAACCTTTAGAAGAAGTCATTGTATTCATAATAGGTGGATATAAAAATGTATTTATATAATTTGTTGACTTGGCCACTCAACACTGATACAGGTCATAAAATTTCGAGTACCACCTTGTTTCTGAGACATCGCATTCAAATATGGAGGCAATGTGACTTGAATCCGACATATATCTAGAACATTCAACCACAAGTTTATCATCTGGTCCAGGATGGTTGTAAGCATGTGACTACCTGGCCAATTCTGGATGAGACTCTACAAACTGCTCACTGACAGAGGGCTGCATGGAATGCAGTAACATGGATGACTAACAAGTCAGGCTGCAAAGTATGCCTTCTTAAAGAAATATTTAACATGGCATATTGGATAGGCTGTAATGTGGGAGTACATCTCACACCATTGTAGGACTGCCAGAATTCCATGATTAGGGGACCAGGTGCTGCTTCAGATTGTATTACATTCGTCTATATCATGGGTGGCCAATTTTATCCAGAAAGGGTTGTTTGTGCCGGTTTTCACTGCAACTCCCTAATTTAGATTACTAATTAGAGGGCTGATTGGCTGACGAGTCCTCACACCTGGGTTTGAACAGCTGACCTAAAGGTTACCCCAAAAGCCTGCACAGACACTGGCCTTTTGCAGATAAGACTGGCCTCCCCTGGTCTATAACCTTCACTGTCTGTTTTGGGAAACCGGAGGCCGAGCTTTCTGACGTTGCTTTTTGCAGGTACATGACATTGGTTTTGTCAGTCGCCGCCATGGTTTGGGACCATAGACTTTCACCTTGTGTCACTGATATCACTTTTAGCGCACTTCACTGCTGGTCCACATGTTACTGCTTTTTGTTGTCTTTGATAGTGGAGCACATGCTAAGCGCGACACACAGATGTGCTCCCTCAAAGTCATGATATCAGACATCCATCCATCCATCCATTTTCCAAACCGCTTATCCTTACTGGGTCGCAGGGGGTACGGAGCCTATCCCGGAAGCAATGGGCACGAGGCAGGGAACAACCCAGGATGGGGGGCCAGCCCATTGCAGGGCACAC
>JAODJX010000007.1:7477257-7490922 GCA_026776945.1 Isichthys henryi
CATGTGACCCAGGCAGAGACTCGAACCCAGGTCCCAGAGGTGTGAGGCAACAGTGCTAACCACTGCACCACCATGCCACCCCTGAATGTATACCATACTTAGTATATTTCTATATAGTATATAGGGACTGTGGTTGAGAAATGATGTGGCACGCACATTTATCTGGATGTGTAAAATCACTATTAATATAATAATATTCCACTAGGTAGTGTGGAGGCACTGAGGAGAAACGTGAATGCATGTGTTGTGACAGTCAGGCTTTTTCGTCCTAATCTGTTTTGGGTCTTTAGAAGTGGAAGCTGTCAATTGATTCCAAACTTTGCTGCAAAAGACTCACAGCGGCATCAAGCCAGGTTTTTGATTAGACCAGGGATTCTGCGAGCCATAATGTACATTGATTTTTCAAGCAAGCTTTTGTGCCATTTCAATTAATATTCAAACACCAGTGTACTTAAGCATCCCCAAGCATCCCTAATTAATTTGTAGAGACTGTAAGGGCAGCTATGGAATAACTCATAATTCTCAAAGATTGGCAGTTTGACGAAATGAAAGTTTTGAAGGTCGAAGGTACGTGCCATTAAGAAAACGCGGGATTGTTCACTTACACACACAAATGGCTACAGCCAGATACGTCACTCCTGTAATGAAAATAGCTAGCAGGGTCCCCTTCGGAATGGCAGCTTGGGGGTCCTTTACAAAAGAAAATCCAATTCCGTGTTAAAGTAGGACGACACGTAAATCATAGCAACATTTTCCCCTGAATGGTCTGGAATCACCTGTCACACATTTTAATAAGACATTCTGAATACAAGCGTTAGGTAATTCAATTCTGTTAAACAAATGATGTACAGCATGGCAGTTTCACAGATAAATGTTAAGCTTCTGTGAGTGTTTCTGAGAGTTAGTGCCCCGTAGAGCAAAGTCATTTAGTTTGTGTTCTTTGGGCTGCATTGTAGGCAAAGTCTAAAACTGTACCAATTTCGGCGTATCTAGCTAGTTGCAAAGCCAGTACTATTCTTTTAGGGAGTTGCTGATTTGTGCTTCTTTTGTTCAGCTGTATATTTTGCTTAAAGATGCTAAAACCTAGATCCTGATCCAGGAAGCTTCATTATTTGGGTCTGATAATTATTGAAGTCAGTTTGTGAACATAAAGGCAAAAAAATTCAGCACTGTTGACAAGAACAACAGCTATATGCCCCCTTCTGGCACCCTGGGGTCGTCCGTGACCCCCGGCACCTACCTTCAGATCTCCAGAAATATTGGCACCTGCCAGAATGCCTGTGGCTGCAGGGAAGAATATGGCAAAGACGGAGAAAAAGGTCTCTCCGTCTCGAAAATCGGGGATGAAGTTTTCTGCAAATATGGATGCTGCAACACAGATGGAAACGTCTATTTGACACGGGGCACCTCTAGAGATTTTGGGCCGCATTAAAGGGCTCCCTACCCAGACCAATCCAATTATGTTCCAAAATTTTGGGCCCTTGGAATCATCCTAAATCTCCCCCACCCCAGGACACCTTCATTTCACATCCTGTGGAGTTTGCCTGTTGCACAAGAGCACAGAACTCACACAGTTCTTGTTGCAGTAACTTATATCATTATCATGATTATCATGATATATTATCCGGTGCAATTGACCTACTGCAGCACACAGAGGTACAGTGTGAGCCGCTGGTGGAACACCTTCACCTTTCTCTCACCTTGGTAATTGAAAAAGCCTTTAGATTTCTTTTCCTTGGTCGCAGGGATAACTGATCCTACGAAGAAATTTGCGATGGCCACCAGCAAGATAACCAACAGGATGATTTGAGCCTGAAGTAAAAAAAATAATAATAAGTTAATTGGGGAAAATATGGGGAAGAACATGTTTATATATCAAGTGAGGGGGGAAAAATTAGTGGGCGTGTCGGAAAACCAGAGTGCAAATCCAGGAAGTGACGTAACAGGAAGGTGGGTTATGAATATGGCACGCGGCATTGCTGGGGTTCAGTGGGGGAGGGGTGTCTGCTCATACATTCAAATTACGCACTTTGGAAATGGGGTGTCCCACCAGAAATAAAAACCAAGGCTTGCATTTCATTTTGGTCTCACCTTGGCCTCCCACTCCATTCCGGCCAATGAAATCCCCAGGAGCAGCACCACTGTGATGCAGCCAACAATTCTGATGTCATTGACCTCATCCACCATGATGGCATTGCTGTCCTATGAAGCATCACGGTAGATGACATCATTAAGACAAATGATACTGCCATTTTCCTGCTGAATAATGAGTTGGTCACGAGACAATCATTACAAATTAAATTCAGACAAATGTCTTGTCCTTTCCCCCTTTGGTTAGGAATGAAATATTTTAGCGCATGCCAGCGTGTGTGTGTGTGTGTTGTTCTCAGTGTGTTTGCTGCTTGAGGTTGGCTTAGAGCCCAAAGCTGGCTGTTTTGCTCTGTCCCCAAACCATTGAAAAGGAGAGCATGGGCCAGCAATCCTACTGCATGACTGTGAAGCTATGTTGTGTTTGCAATGTTTCTGCTAAAGCTGATAATATCTGACAATTGATTTTGCATTTTATTTGTTTCTTTTTTACGTATTTTGTTTCTTTCTTGTGAAACGATTTGCTTTTATTTAATGTTTTACTTCCACTTCAAAAAGTGTTTAAGGTAGCAATAGATTGTTCGTAATGCTATACATCACGCATGTGATGCATGGTGTACCCTGCCAGGGACTGGTGCCCGGTTCATTCCAACCCTGCTATTCTGGCAGATGGGTGGGTGGATGGATTTTTTAAGTAATGATAGTTTAATTATATTATGTGACAGCTCTTATACAATATATTGCCATTATATGATAGAAAAAAGACATCACAACAATAGTATAACAATACAGTGGCAAAAAATGCATCTATACCTTAAGGAGATCCACGACTGTCTCAGCAAAGCCTACCACATACATGGCCACAGCCACTGCATTGGCAAAGGCAAAAATCAAGCCGATCGAGCCGCCAAACTCGGGCCCCAGGCTGCGGGAGATCAGGTAGTAAGCGCCCCCTGAAACAGACACGGAGAAAGACGGGTATCTAGAGGCGAATCCATAATCGAATGAACAAAACACTGTTTGAAATATGGGAGAAAATATATCTATTTATCTGTACAAATAATCATCTATGCATTCCCTGTTTACCCCCACCCCCCACCATTACCTACCTCCCCGAACCACGCCATTGGTGCAGATCGCAGACATGGAGAGACCAGTGACAGAGGTCACCACAAGGCTCAGGAGGATGATGACAATCCCTAGACCTTGAAAGCAAAGGCTGTCTGTCAGAGCAGCTTGGCTGTTCTCGCAACACTATGAAAAACCCTTCATGCAAATGAGTTACTATTCTATTTCAAACTCTTTAAAGCTACATTATATAGCAGTGTGATCCTGGGGCAGATCTAAGGGGTGGCCAAACCCCCTCCCCCCCCAAAACAGCCACCCCTTCCTCAGGGTCTGGCTCTGCCCCTGTTCAAGGTCTGGCTCCACCCCTGCCACCCATGTGTGTGAATCTAATTCTCTTTATTGAGCTGTACCTCTCTAAGGATTAAGCAATATGCTTTCTATTGCATAGGTGCACAGTGAGCTCTTGTTGGCTATAAAGAACGAGGGTCCGCAGCTCTCCTTAACACCTCGAAAGGCAAAACAAAACAGCAATAAGTCACAAATTGCCCACTTGAAAGAGTAATTGAGCTGCAAGGCTTAAGGCCACGTCTTAACTCAGGAATCTTTTGTATGTTTTTTTTTCCCCACCTGGAGCTTACGACTTTTAATCATCATTAGTTACGCATCATAAAACCTCTAATTCCAGTATGTCAGGCCCAAAAGAATAAGGGACACACATGAGCAATGGCTGCATTGTTGGCTAATGGTCTTTGTAATATTCCACTAGGCCCAGTTTGGACTCGAGCAGTAATTTCCAGCTTGTTGACTGACATGCCCAATGTCTGTTACTGACTTTCACCAGAAGGACAGAGGGAACATGTAATGATTAGCTCTCTGTTGGCTTCCACAAGTGGCACAGGTGCTCTTTAACATTGTCACACAATCCCCATCGTTTCATGTTAGCCTCTCTAATCAATGGGGTTTAGGTCTGAGTAGCACCGACTTTAGTGACTCTACACGTTTTAGTAACCAGAGAGCAAAAAAACGTTGTTAGAAAAAAGCGTCTTAACTGCATATTTTTCCACATTGTTGAACGGGCATTTTTGGATGAAATGAAATGCAGTCTGCAATATGCAGTGTAACCCATGTCGATGTATCATATTGGTGATTTCATAACATAAATATGTATACACAAAAAACACAAAAGAAACAGCAGACAGGCCCGCATGTCTAATGGGGACTGGAGATACATTCGATCCACTCACCGATGCCAGCTTGACCGAACACCCATGAAAGACGGATGAAAAGCATCACTCCCCAGATGTTCAGCATGCATCGTACCTGGGAAGGCAGGGGTCAAGTTGGGAATCAAGGCAGGGATCAAGGCAGGAGTCAAGGTGGGAATCAAGGCAGGGATCAAGTTAGGGATCAAGGTTGGGGTCAAGGCAGGGATCAAGGCAGGGATCAAGATAGGCATCAAGGCGGGGTCGTGGCAGGGGTATAGTCCTGTCAAATACTATGGTGCCTGTCTTGAGAGACTCTTAGCATCCAAGGGGCTTTAGAGTGAATGACAATGGGCCACACAGATACATTCCTCACGGTTTAAACATAATGAAAGTTAAATGGGATTTCATCCGTGCCTACAAACTTTCATAACTAGAACTTCCCCACAACTGGTCTTGGTGGAGACATTCTCACACTCACCAATACACCCTTGATCCAGCCAAATTTGACTAATCCTCCTGTGTCTTCGGCCTGTGAGACCGACTCCACGTCGACCGGCGTTCCATCACTCCCAGTTGTCTCGTCCACTATGTCATTAATGGGTCCACCATTCTGTGGGGGGAGAAGGTGAATTATAAATGAATAATGTCACTGGGTAATGCCAAATCTTAACATTAGAGAAGAGAAGAGAAGAGAAGAGAAGAGAAGAGAAGAGAAGAGAAAATGTTGAATCGAGTTCATGTTTCTGCTGTGGCTGTGTTACCCCTCCCCACAACGGTACAGCTGGCCTGCAGATTTTCCCTGAGTTCTCTGAGCTCATTTCCATTAATTACTCAATTTAAAGACAAACAGATCAATGCATTTGCTCAAAGGGGCCGTTTTTCACCAGCTAAATGCGGACGAAATGGCTTCCTGGCTCGCGTCCGTTGCCGACCGTGACCCCCATTTCGGGCAGGCCGATGATGTTCGGCGTGTCGTCTGTTCGGCCTGGCTTGCCTGTTCCGCTTCATTACCAGTGCAAAGATGTGTTACTGGAAGATGCCAGACCTCCTGGCGCTAACGGGTGCCAGCGGTCAAGGTGTAGGAGCACAGAGGCCCAGTCTGACAAGCTGCTACAGTAAAAACGGCACAGCATGCTTTATGTTCCCTGCTCCTGCCGACCTGCTCAAACAATAATTGAATAGAAGCTTTGGTTTGTACTTCTTCGACAGTAACCTGCTCCCTCATCACGCAAAAATCGGTACAAAGAGTTTGAAGGCTTCTCGTGCTTGACAATGGCAGGACAAAGAGAGTCATATTCTGATTGCTGTTTCTCATCGATTTAAGTGGAGCTTTTCATTATATTGTATATGAACATCTAAAGCGCTGATGGAGACTTGAATGACTTGGAAAGGGTTCTGTTGCTCTGTACTATTCATTTCAATTTTCCTTGAAAGAGGAATCCTGCTCTACTAAAAGGCTTTAAATTTTAACTTTCCTGTGGGCTGGTATCCGTACAGCTAGCTATTGCAGGTATCGTTCATTTTATGTTTTTGAAGCTATGGCTAAGTAGAAGACTTGCATGTTTATTTGTGGCCTGATGCACCAGAACAGTCCGAATATGATCCTCGGGGACCCCCAGACAGTCCACGTTTTTGTTCCCTCTCTGGTCCCAGTAGAGAGCTGGGAGGGAGCAAAAATGTGGACTGCCTGGCAAGGAACTGGGAGGGAGCAAAAACACGGACTGGCTGTGGGTCCCTGAGGACCGAATTTGGAGACATGGCACTAGAATAATACCAATCCTTCTCGTGCAGGGGGGTGAATTAACTTCCACACCTTTCTTTAGGGGCTGCCAGATGGACACTCACCTGGAAGATGCTGTGAAGCTCCTGCAGGGAGGGTCGGATTGCGCGGTGCCCGCTGACACTGCCCGGGTTGCGGTAGAAGTCTATGTTGGGCACCCTGTCCAGCGTGTTGTGGCCAAAGGCACTGACGACCGAGTGTCGGACCTCCCTGGCTTTGCCATTGTCTCCGGCTACGTAGCCGTTCCCCGCCGTGCCGGAGAAGGACGACTCCTCGTAATGTGGCGGCTCGTCAAGGGACGCGTCGTATCCCGGGTTCACCCTCTCACCTCCAGCTGCAGAGTAGTCCTCCATCATCGTGCCTCAGTGCTTCACACCCCGAGTCGGTCAGGATCAGTCGGTAATATGCAACAGACTAAAATCCTCCAATCAGTTATGCATCAAGTAAAATCACCCTACGTTGCTGTTTCTTATTTAAACATCAGTGTCAACGTGTTCAACAAATAATCTTACAAAACACAAGCCCTTCACGTGCAGTGGCAATTTAGCATCTACTTTTATACTTGGGGCTGTTCTTAGGGTGTGACCATTGGATCTACCCTATTGGTTCAACCAAAGAACTTTAAACGGCAGAGGAACAAGGCTTCCTCAATAAAGAGGACAAATAGGGGATGGTTAATAATTAATCGAGCCATAAACACCACAAAGACTTGTCCTTTAAATCAAGGATCCTCCTGGAGATTTTCCAGCTCCCATACCAATTAATACCAAGAGAAGCCTTTTTTAATTAAATTACCAATTAAGACAGCCAGAGTCTCAGAAAGACAATTAAAATTGCAAGAAGTACCACCCCATGGTAGTGATAAGCATTTTTCTATTTATTATAATATACTAAGAATTATTGTAGCTTGAATGAGTGTTGCTTTACCGATTTTCATCATTCCTACAGATCTACAAGTGGACCTTGACCTTTTGTTGCTGATGGAATTTGGCCCTCAGGGATAAAATAGTTGGGGACCTCAGTGGTGCATGATCTGCAGTAAAGAACAGCATTAGACTGAAGCAAGAAGGCAGTTCAGGATTGGGTCTGCAGAAAAATCATGGCTTTATTTGTACTTAGTCATGTGAAAAATAGCAGAATTCAAATGAGCACAGAGGGCTCTTGAGAAATTTATTACATTTTATTAGGTTTTCAACGTCTAGTAGCGTTTCAGAGATTGCTAAGAATCGGCGTGTTTTATTCAGAAGCATGATAAGCACTTATCCGCATGTCAGATCTTTCATGTGCGTAAGGTCTTTGATAAGTGAACAGATGATAATATTAATTACACCATGTCAGTGCTATCTTGCTTGAAAGGAATAGAGTAGCACTTAATGCCAAGTGTTTGTAAAAGTTAATATGAGACCACAATTAACCAGAGCTGCCACAAGCCAGTCCTTTACAGACACATGACTTATTTCCCTCACTTTTCCAGAAGTCATTATGAAAATGTTTCCTTATTACTGTGACATTACTGCTACTTTGTGTTCACTGTGAATCCCAGAAAGAGTCTTGTTACCTGACCTTGAAAAAGCATTCAGAACATTCATCCAGTATTTGTAATGCACTGAAAGTTTAAATATAGCCAATTCTGTACTGGGATTCTAAATTTACTGAATAATTAAATTCCCCCATATAAATTCTGTATAGTGTGGCTCCCTATTGAAAATGAACAGTAGGAAGTTATACAATCGAATCATTTCCCACAGGCCAATGTAAACTGCTTCCCTAGATCCGCTGAGTTTGTGGTTGCGTGTGAATTTCTTGGATCTTATAATCATCTCAGTTCGGCACAGGCAGCCTGACATTAGAATTTCTTTGTGAAATTACATCAGCCTGGATCCACAGCAGCTGATATCTGGATGCCTTTGGGCAGAACAGCCGGGTAAAGTTCACTGTCTGTCTTACATGTTGTCTATCTGAATAAGGGTATGAGAACAGAAACAGGTGAGGCGACGCACATGACAGATCTTCATGTATTTACGTCATTCTTTGTGTCATCCTCCTTTTTACTTCTTTGAAGCAGAAAGGAAGCTGTACAAAATCCCTGCTTGTTTTGTCACACAAATGTTCTCAGTTTTTCATGAACTGTTTATCCAAAATGCTGTTTATCTGTTGTTCTGCATGTGGGTATCTTCGAGCGTCATGTTGTAATTCACACAATGGCTTTGGTGCAGCATTTGGATGACGTAATGCGTGTTTCTGTGATGTAGTGTGTGTTTGAGTGATATCACGCATGTTTGCGTGTGTGCGCGGTGTGCGAGAGGGGTGTGTACACGCAGCGCACGTGCCGAGTTCAGACAGCAGTGCTGGCCTGTGGGCTGCTGCCGAGTCCTTTGTGAGCCACCAGCCCGTTCAGTGCTTAGACTCCCAGATCCCAATTCCCTGCTTCACTCACATATTAGCTTGCCGCTTTTGTTGCTTGTCTTTTCTGAGAACCGAAGAACCAGACGTAGTGCTGATGGGAATTTTTAAGCAAGAGGACATTTTATTCAGCAGAGAACACCACTGCTATGACCTTCTCCCGTCCTTCCCTCTCAACCAGCTCCTTCTTGGCACTCATAGGCTTTTTAGCCATGCCTTAAGAGGGAATACCGATTAATCATCACAGACTGCACTCACAGACAGGCAGACACAGACACACACCTAGTACTTTGTTTCTTTGGAAAGCACTGACACCCCAATCGAAGGCACAGTAACCCACTCAAGGTTACAGTAAGGCAAATTCACAGAATACGTACATTTGCAAACAGTACATGGCATTTCTCAGGTGGCAGAGTACCTGGGTGCCCAGTGGATCCCAGACAATGAAGGACCATCTGCTTTTCTTTAGTCCTTTTCATCACCATTTATGAATTAAGATTCATAAGACTATTTTGGGCCTGATGGAGTGATAGAGGATTATCACTTTGTCACTCTGAAACACGACGAAGTTGGCACTAACTTTGTCTTCTACAGAAAACACCTTTTTCCTAAAAAGTAAAGTTTTGATTTATTGACAGCTTAAAGAAACTGATGCTTTACAATTCCTCTTTAAACTGTCACATATCTGTAGAAATCGGCGAGTCATTTGGAGCCGTACTTCTTGCCCCAGTGATATTTAATTGCTCCAGGTGCATCATGGGAGTCCAGAAGGGGCAACTCGTGATGGGACTCTTGCCACTATCTCCCACTTAAGGGGAAAAGCACATCCAGGGCACCTCAGTGAGGCTACTGGGATAAACTGCAGTATATTACATTGTTTGGGAACAACCTGTACCCTCACCGCACGGTACGAAAAACAGGCCTCCACGCAGCCCACTTGCAGCGTTCCCGTCCGTGATCGTGTGAAACTGGGAACAAGGCGTGACACGAAATTCGTTTCATGCTTTTCCTTTTATTTTTCTTAATAAATCTATTTATTTTCCCTGAGATTTCCATCCATCCTTCAAATTTCCAGCACAGACCTGTGTCAGTGCAACACAACAAAGTACTCAAGGTCCCAAGTGATCACAGATGGACGGACCCGTATGACTCAGGCCAATGCGTACTCGAAGGTTCCTTTTTCCAGCCCCTCCACGCCATCTGCCCAGGTGGATGAGGGCATGCTGCTGTAGGGGTCGAGCAGGATCCTGAAGCACCTGACGATCAGCAGCCCCAGAAAGACCAGCAGCATACCGACGAAGGCGAATGCCGTCTTTTGCTCCAGGCTTAGCGAGTGGCCCGCTGTGTCGTCCCCGTCCATGGCCGCCAGGGAGTGGTTGAAGTGGATGCTACACATGATGAAAGCCATATTTCAGTATCGGGCTCATGTTCGATCCTGCTTGCTGGTAAATAAGCTGGGATGGGAGGAGAGAAAAGCTGCGATTAATGAAGGTCGTTCAGAGAATAAACGTATCGGGTGGGGGGGACATCAGTTAGACTGGGTCGGACACTGTGTCGTTACGTCGCAGCTCTGTGCGCTGATGAACAGGACAATGAATTCTTAAGGACTAAGCGTGTTTTTTTCTTTTTTTTTACAAACAAAAATAAAAGAAAAAAAATTTCTCCTCTCCACTGCGTTTAGCATGAATTTCTTTAGAATGGACACTGCTTAGTTTGCTCTTATGTTTTATTTTTCAATTTAATTCAATATGTGTGTATTGCATTAACTAGAGAGAGAGAGAGAAATGTACGTTTAACACAGTGCAAACTAAAACTAAGAACATTAACGCATACCAAGACAGGCATTTCTTGCTAAATAACATTTTGGAGATAAATGTCTTTCATTCTAGCTTACTGTACTCTTTTTATGCATGAAATTAAATCCAACTAATTTAACACCTGGCAAAAATAAAAAATAAATCACAAACACGACAAGCAGGAAGAAGCTGTCTGTACCTGTTGCTATCAAGCTAGAGAAAGTAGTGACACAGGAATAAAGACTCATAATTAAGGAGGCACAATTTAAGACAAACACCGCCAGACTGTAAACATGTTTACAGACCCTTGGAGACGTGGTGCGTGATGTCGACTAGCTTGCTGCTCACCTTCATTCCAGGATTATTCTCGCAGACCTGTTGCTAGGAATCCTACTGGAGTGCCCACAGTCTCCTAGCAGAAATCTCAGCTCCTTATATTGATTCCTAAAGCCTTGTCAGTAGGTGGAGAGCACTGGGCTCTGGCCCGATTCTGTGCCAGGTTTTAACTTCCTGGGTCTTGGCTTCAGTGATTTTGAAAAGGGGTGAGAGAAATTAGCTTTTTTTTTGTCCTCTGATGAGAGCACAGCCCGCCGCCCATCTCGAGGTGCGACTTGCCAGCCTGTGATTCTTCGCGGAGGGATGCGTCGCTTCTCACTGGCTGGTGCTTCATTATCATTCCGACCCCCCCCCCCTCCCGTCCATACCTCAAAGCGGGGGCACACCCTGCCTGACAGTCGCGCCTTCAGTCCCAGCCAGCCAGTCTGTCCCCAGTCACACGCGCCGGTGGTGGATGTACATCCTAAGAGGAGGGTGGGGGCTCCTCTGAATGGCACCCCCCGGTTTCCCACAACGTCTCCCCCTTAAATGTCAAATGTGTGCTTGTCCTGCCAGTCTTCCTCATCACTAGGCTGCCTCTCCGTGCACTTAGGCTAATATAAATATGGCACTATCTTTGACCATCATACTGTAGGCTGCTTTTTGAAAATTGAATTACAATCTCTACTTAAAATCTCATTAGCAGACACCTGCCTTGAAGTACTGATAATGCACAGCCTACACAGAATATTAATAAAAATAAATTTTATATGAATTACTCACACGGTCGCTTAACGTGAAACTAGCACTGTGTTTAGATTATGGATATAAGGGGCATGTTTTCAGATTTTATTCACTGGTAGCTTCGTTATAATTTAGAGAGGAGATTGTTTAATTGTCTCCTCATTGTTCTAAATATATTTTCCAGATATATTTCTCGAATGAGACCGGCTTCATTACCTGCAAACTTTCAATAAGAGTATGAAATAAAATAATAAATACAAATAATTAATAGGCAAAACTGCATGTTTTTAGTGAATTTTGAAAAAGAAAAAAATATTAAATATATTTTTTTCCCATCATCTAATATGAACTCTTTGGAAATAAACAGGTTACTATATTTAGTGTTTTTCGAGTTCATGGCAAAATAAATTACTGTTAAAGAATTACAGTGAAAGATCACTTGAGTTTTTTTTGTAATGAAAATGAATGAGCTGACAGTGAAGTGAATTCTCATTTATTGACATAATAGATTAAATTATAAACAACCCAGGAAGCTGCAGGCCCCATCCAAAAGACATTTAATTCCCATCGCTAAAAATGAAAGCAGTGTCTTCCTGATTAAGCCGAATGACCAGAACCATCCCATACCACACTGCTGTCCACAGCAAAATATCCTTTTGCCTCTTATCCCGAGCGTCCATCATTATTTAGCAATTACTAATTCCTGCTGAGCGGTACAGGACTGCGCCCAGAGCCTCAAACAATCCAGAGGTGTGAGAACAGAATCGCTATACCATCCTCTCTTGTCTGTAATTGTATACTGGCACACCCTGGCCTTGGAAAGCATGAACAGGCTTCAGGTTTCAGCTTGTCTTTCGTACTCTGACCTAGATAAATAAATGTTCTTTTCAGGGAAACAGAAATCTCCCTGTTAAAGTTCTCCCAGACACCTGGACGTGTTTCTTGTGAAATTAAATAACATTTTACTGGAATATGTCCCAGGGTGTCATTACAGAAATGCTTCAAGTAATAGTTATTGACTGCGAAAAGGAATGAGATTCATAAACGTCCGGCCTGCAAGAGCTCCAATTAGGTCCATGCTGAGACATCATTATCATTTAATCTTAAAAAGTGCCCCTTAGCTACCCGTGTAGCCTGTTCAGCTACTTGCTTTCGCATTTAACATTATTTATCATTATTTCATAGTCTTTATTAGAGTGTGCAAATAACAGCAGGGCCACTGAGACCTTGGATTGCCGGTGTTACAAATGTTAATTTTCTTGCCCATTGGGCACTGTGGTTTTATATCAACTAGTATGATATGTTTTTTTTTTGGGGGATACTGATTGTTTAACATGAACTGGATTTCTACCTCATTCAAAAAATATATTGATGAGCTAAAACATTATGACCACTCCCATGTGATGCAAATGTCTTTGACTATCTCATAAAAATGGTGCATGTGAAGGTCTAGAATACACGACATGGTAAAGCCAGTTTTTGGTACTCTTAGCTGATATACTGAATTCAGAAGAACGAGGTTTGTAGGCTGTGGGGTGTCTGGGAGGGCAAAACCATAAGGCTTGTCGATGAGAGATGTGAACAAACCCATATGACAGGGTTTCCCAATTCAGGTTATCCCATATGACAGGGTTTCCCAATTCAGGTCCTGGCTATCCCATATGACAGGGTTCCCCAATTCAGGTTATCCCATCTGACAGGGTTCCCCAATTCAGGTCCTGGCTATCCCATATGACAGGGTTTCCCAATTCAGGTTATCCCATCTGACAGGGTTCCCAAATTCAGGTCCTGGCTATCCCATATGACAGGGTTTCCCAATTCAGGTTATCCCATATGACAGGGTTCCCCAATTCAGGTCCTGGCTATCCTATATGACAGGGTTCCCCAGTCTACAACACAGTTTGCAGATTTCCCTGCTCAAAACACAATAACATAAGAAACATAAGAAATTTACAAACTAGAGGAGGCCATTCAGCTCATCAAGCTCGTCTGGGGAGAACTCAACTAATAGCTCAGAGTTGTTAAAATCTTGTCTAGTTCTGATTTAAAGGAACCCAAGGTTTTAGCTTACACCACATTAACATGAAGACTATTCCATACTTCAACTACACGCTGTGTAAAGAAGTGCTTTCTCAAGTCCAGTTTAAAATTTTCTCCCGCCAATTTCAACCTATGGCTATTCGTTAAAAAAACATAAGAACAATACAAACGAGAGGAGGCCATTCGGCCCATCAAGCTCGCTTGGGGAGAACTAAACTAATAGCTC
>JAODJX010000007.1:7491022-7518234 GCA_026776945.1 Isichthys henryi
TCATGTCCCCCCTCAGTCTCCTTTGCTTGAGACTGAATAGATTTAGCTCAAGTAACCTTTCCTCGTATGACAATCCTAAGCAATGTCCTTTTTAAGATAAGGTGACCTTATTCAGCTCACCAGCAAATTGTAAGGTTTAATAGGTTAGGCACAAATCACAGAAAATTGTAATGATGGCTGTGGGAGTAATATGGTGTATCAGGTCCCGCTGTGTATGGGCCTGGGTAGGTGTGGATTGGACTAGTTGGTCCAATGCATTGTATAATTTAACTATTATCAATATGAATGTACTGGCATCCTGTCCAGTGTGTACCCCAGTTTTGCACTGCCTGGGATACACTGTAGGCTCTTCTGCAACCATGACCAAGTTAAGGGGCTGGAATATGCAAGACATATTCATATCACTAAATATCACAGCTGGAACACCACAGCCGATTATCTTTGGAATAACACGAAATCTTTCCACGCACTATCACATACTTCTAAGAAAGCACTATCGTTACACTTTGAACCATCGTATCCACAAATCATTTCCCATGCATTTTTTCTCCAGTAGGTGCAGCATAGTGAACGTCCACAGTGCAGCCTTCCGTGACGTTCTCGCGCCTTCTCTCGCGATACCGAGCGCGGCGGCGACCAGCTTCGGCTGATTTGAACTGCGCAGTGCAGCCGGGGCGTCTGGACTCTTCCTTCGGAAACCTGACAATTATGGCTGGAATATCGCAGGAAGTCGACGACAAGCAAGAGGATACGGGCGCCGCGAGCGAGACCGAGAGTGTCCCCCAGCAGGAGAACACCAATGGCGTGAAAACGTAACCGTACTTTAAAACAGCGATTCTGGTCTGTGTGATGCATAGGTTTATGCTATTTAAAATGGAGGCTAACGTTATGCAGGACTAAATCAAGCCGACACGACTAAATATGAATAGAAACCTACGCTTTTAAAGCCATTGCACGTCGTAAAAGCAGTTCAGTTACTTGGAGCAGGTTTTCAGTCATTGGTATTTTACCCGACCCCCACAAACTTTGATAGCTTTGTCTTTGCTGGCTAGAGGGTTATCTGGTGCACAGCTGAGAATGTAGCATGAGCTGGTCCTGCAGATGCCCACCGTCACTGGATGCTGTCAGTGGCTGCTTCAGCATCACTGAAGCTCATCGCACGTGTGTCAGGACCGTGACCCGGGTCCCGCAGATTTACTCATTCAGCTGAGTCACTGATGCTGCGTCTGCACCTTCCAGCTAACTAGCTAGTCAGATTTTATAGAAATGATCTATTCTAGGGAAGAAGTACAATGATATGCCAGGTACCTAGCATTAATATTTATCTAAGAAAAACATTTTTGTCCCTTATGAGTCCAGCTTGCTGTGTTGGTCCCGTATTGTGGACTTATTATGAAATGCAAGTTGACAGTGATTTGCGGTAATGTGACTTTTTAGTGTGTGTGTTTTTTTTTTTTTAATCTCACATACTGATGGCGCATTTTAAATTAATTATCTTTTGCTGCAGAGACTCAGATGAAACCCCGAAGGAAAAACCAGAACTCAAAGAGAAATCATCTGGAGGCAGGAAATCCAGCCGATTCCAGCCCTATTCCAAAGACAAGCATGGAGACAAGAAGGGTGTCCATCGAAACCGAGTGTTCATTAGCAATATCCCATATGACATGAAGTGGCAGGCTATCAAAGATCTCATGAGAGAAAAAGGTAACGATGAGTGTGACAAATGGAATTTACATATTGGGCTGCCCTGACTCCCCAAAAAACTCTCCTTCAAATACGGAAGCCATGTCTGAAATCCCACGGTCTTACAGAGAGTCTTATCTCTTGCTTGTAATAGAGTCTGATTCCAGCTTTCTCTGAACATTTTAAATTTGTGTTCTGGGTCTCAATTGGGTTTCTAAATAGGGTTGGAAAGAAGCTTATACTTTGTGCAGGAATTATCTATAATTGTGAAACTGTTCAGAGCTTTGTTACAGTATTGATGTATTTTTTTAAAACCTGTTAATTGATGATATAACGTGTGTGTTTTCGTATCTGTTGTAAGGTGACATGTATGTTATTGAAATCATTCCCTGGCGCACACTGGTTTTGAACTATTGGATTTCTGATTCTTAAACATTCTTAGACATGCTTTTGAAAACTGGAAGGCTTTGAAAAGGTGGATGGTCACCTTAAAACAGTTCAGTGTTATTGGTTTGGTCATTTGTTCGCAACTGTACAGCTAACATTAGCTAATTTTGAAGTGTTTTCATGCTTTCGGTTGAATACAGATCCTTAATGGCCGGATTGGTGTGTCTGTAACTGAACAGAATGGCATGGTGTTTTGTCTGGTGGTATGTTGGTCTGGACCTATTGCTAATTGAGGATTTCTGCCTGTAGTCTTGTACCAAGGCCAACAGTGAAGCGAAGACTGGTGTTTTTAAATGCATTGTTTTCTTGGTATTTTCCCTTTGCATGTCTCATGTAGTTGGTGAGGTTACATACGTGGAACTCTTTAAGGATGCAGAAGGAAAATCGAGGGTAAGTCATGTGGACAACTGGCTGTGCGAGGTTTTAAATTCCCTCGCCAGTTCTCACTTTATCAGGTGCCCTGCCAGGTAATGAGCCTTCGGGCCGCACTCATGTGAATTACTACTTAATTGGTTTTGTGGATTGAGCCAGTTACAACTGGCTGTGGCTTGTGACATTCTCTGTCTGAGGGTCAGTTAGTTGATGCTACTTAATATGACTTGGGAAAAACTAACACTGTGCTATAACTTTTTTTAGTGACTTTTGTTTTCGTTAAAGCTTTTCGTTGTAGTGTTTAATTGGTTGGTAGTTATGGTTATTAAATATTTCAAAGGAAACATGCTTTTCAGTAACTGAACATTTTCTAAATCTTGCTTTTAGATTGATCGGTTGTTTTGTTTTCTTTTTGGGTGGTAGAAATCGCAGATCTACGCAAACTCCACTTTTGTTTTGGCAGTTAAGATCGTCCTTATTTTTTGACTAAACACATGCTTCTTTCTGCTATTACACATATACCATTAATCCCTGAAAAAACAGTTGAGAATGTTTCATCCAGTGTTTTGCCATACATGTTATTTTCTTTATTTGTGTAGCCATTTTCTGAAGTTACCGTTTAAAAACTTGAGTGATTATTACAGTAGTTGCTGCATGCATTACTTTTTACTTTGGGCCAAACGTTATTATACCTTTGATCTTGAATAAAATGGAGTGAACCTATCTGTGTATGTATAGCTATATCAGTTTGTGTGTATCATTCATATACACACACATATTATTATGACTTATCTTCAAATGTCTGGATTTTACTAATAACAAACCTTAGTGGCCCAACTCATTTTATAATGAAAACTACCCCGCAAAAGACCTGAGTCTGTAATTGCTTTGGCATCTCAGAAATAACCATACCATTCTGATTCATGTTTATTGTTTAGAGCTAAAACCAAACTGTATGTGTACCAGCTATCATGTTTAAGATAGCGTTAATTATTATTATTCTTTGTCTATTTTTCCCCTTTGGTACACCTCGACTTACGCCATGTTGACCCTCCAGGGATGTGGGTACGTGCCCCCCCCATTGCTTAATTAAGGTTCTGTCTAGCTCATTGGTTCACAGACCACTTTGTAACATCCCAACCAGTGCATGTTTGTGTTCTACCCCATCACACAGCTCATGAGCTTGTTACATAGTTCAGGTATTCTTGTGTCATGTAGGATGGCTTATTGCCCTTGAGTAGATGTCAGAGAATCACTGGTGTGTGTGGCCTTTTAAATCCTAAAACCATTTTACCTGAATCTCGTTTCCAGTGTTGTGGAATTTAAAGATGAGGAATTTGTGAAGAAAGCTTTGGAAGTCATGAATAAGCATGATCTAAATGGCAGACCATTAAACATCAAGGAGGTAGGGCTATCAATGAGCCATGGAGGCTCTGATTGATTTATTTATTTGTTTTAGTGTTAAACGTTGGCTGTTGGTTCTCTTGTGTTCTAACCATGTGGCTAATTCACAGGTGTTTCTCAAAATACTTTTCAGGATCCTGACGGTGAGCATGCCCGTAGAGTGCTACAGCGCACTGCGGGTGTGTATCCTGGAGGGCGAGGCCAAGATGGTGGTCCAGGAACAGTGAACCTTCCTCCCTGTATTACCAACAATCCAAATATTCTTCCTGAGGTCATTAATTTCCTCCAGGCCGGCCGGTTGGGCTCAACGGTGTTTGTCGCCAATGTAAGGTTAACCCCCATTTTCCCCTTCTGCCTAATTAGCGCTGTTGAACATTACCAGGTTACAGGGTATCTGTGTATCTGATTCTTATATTTTATTCTGCTTCCTGCAGCTGGACTATAAAGTAGGCTGGAAGAAACTTAAGGAAGTTTTTAGCATAGCTGGGACTGTGAAAAGGGCAGATGTCAAAGAAGATAAAGACGGGAAGAGCCGCGGGATGGGAACCGTTACCTTCGAGCAGCCGCTGGAAGCCGTCCAGGCCATCTGTATCCTCACCCTCCTTTATTTGAAAAATCTCTGCGAAGTGTGCATTCCGGTTAATTTCCTTGACTGCTGCTCTAAGCAATGTTTAATGGTCAGATGCTGTTTGACAGACCCATGCACGTAAAGATGGTAAGGTTGGTTTATTTATTTATGAAGTAGTTTTGGTTTTGGGCACGTTTGTTGGTGATATGGTGTGTGAGGACCTGTGGATTTCGTTGTAGGATGACAAATCCATTCCCCCTGATGATTTTCGGCCGGTTGAAAAGTCTTCTCAGTTGCCAAGTTGGTCCTTTGTTTTTTTCCTTGCTCCAGTGATCTAAAAATGGCCGGGCTGCCGCGTTAGAACACTTTCTTGACAATTATGACGGTCTATATTTTTGCAGGGGGTCTCGGTGGAATCGGAATGGGCCTTGGGCCCGGAGGTCAGCCGATTAACGCCAACCGCCTCAGTGCGGGAGGAGGAGGAGGGATGGGCAGCATGAATCCTGGAGGTTAATGAACTTTGATGTTTCGTTTACCTGGATGGTGGCGGGGGGTTTGTTTTTGGTGACGACTTAAGTAAATGTAACTTACTCTACCTAGGGATGGATGGCCCTGGATATGGTGGTATGGGCCGAATGGGAGGTGAGTTCTGCGTTAAATGGATTACATCTTCATTATGATTAGGGGAGCAGAGTTTGTGTTGGCGTTCAAACCTTTTTTGCATCCTTGATCTCAGGAGTGGGCAGTGGAGGCGGATACAGTGGTATGGATGGTATGGGCAGCATGGGGGGCTATGGTGGCAGAGACATGACACACATGGGCAGAATGGGAGGTAATGCGGGGTCACATGCCCACACACGTGAATCCAACCGCTTAGCTCCAGAGCAACTCAATGGTCCTGAAATGGTTTCTGCAGGAATGGATGATTATAGAGGGAACCTCGGCTCTGGCATGGGATCGATGGGGCTGGGCGGGGGAATGCCATCAGGAATGGGCAGTAACATGGGAGGTAGGCTGCTCTTCTATCTCATCAGAAAAAATACTCCATTCAGTTATTATAGCATTGCACCAAGATGGCAGCCATTGTGGCACACGCTACCCGTCTTTACACTGCATGACATGTGACATTGCGCCATGTCTACATATTTATTGTGATAATTGTCGCATCTTAATCTGTACTCCTGATCTATGTTTCCTGTTCATTTGTGCTTAGCGGGCGGGCATATAAAGATTTTCATTGCATAGTGGAACTGACTGCGGCAAACTCTTGAATTTTGAATGCACCTTAACTGTCATCTAAAATATGAAAGTTTTCTTTGTGAAGTATCTTGGTGGTGCTTTGGCAGAGTGCATTGTGCAGTGTTGACAGTGGGTAAAGGATTTCACTGGTGTGTGTGTGTGATTCTTGCAGACATGTATCGCTCTGGTATAGGAGGGGACCTGGGAAGGAACGAGCTGCCCATGAATCGTGGCTTTGGGGAGACGTTCGGTGGAATGGGTAAGACGGTCCCATCTTCGCTCGTGTGTGTGCCTGAGTGTGCGTGCGCGTAACAACATTGTCCATCTCATGAAACCACGTGGCCAAGTGCAAATATGTCGATCGTTAGTTCTTGTTTCTGACTGTGAAGTTGTTGGGCTGTTTGCAGCCGAGCCTAATGCTTGTGTGGGTGTTGGTCTGGGCCTGACTGCTAGTGAATTCTCTTCATCAGGAGGAGGGTTGGGGGTCTTTGCAGCAGGCATGGCTAGTGCTGGCATTGGGCCGCTCAGCCCTGCAATAGGTACTTTTTCTCCTCCCCATTTGCTTTACATTCATTAACACTCACATCTCTGCCAACAAGTTAACTACATTTTCTCCTCCATGGGAATATTTGCAGCAGAAATGTATTACTAGGTATAAGATACTTGACACCGTAATTATCTGGTTTAAACTGTGTGCCCCCGTTATGGGAGTGGGAGTCAATATTATGGAATAATATGTTGGTTCAGCATCTTTGTATTTGTACGGCACAAGGGTGAGTGCATGAGTTCTGCTTTTGTGGTCACGTGTGGAAGAGGCAGTGTCGTGGTGTGGGATTAAGGTTGCTTTTCCAGTGAGTCGGGGAAGAAGAAAAAATGTCTCACGCAAGTATCCTCAAACTTCTGACTGGTGCTGTGGGTGTTACTGAAAGCTTGGCTGTAAGTGTGGGTTTTCAACCAGTGCAGCGAACTCTCTGGCGTAATGACGCTTCTTTTCTGTAGGTGGCAGAATGGGCAGCATGGGCATGGACCGCATGGGCCCTGGCATTGAGCGGATGGCAAGTGGCATAGATATGAACCGTGGGTACAGGGGCTATGGAGGTGGCTCGAGTCACATGGGCAGCGGGATGTCTGACAGAGGCTCGGGCTCCAAGGCAGGCTGCCAGATATTTGTACGAAACGTGAGTAGTAAAACCTGTCCTTCACTTAATGTCCTCTATTGGTCTGAGAAGTTGACTCTTTGCTTGACGGGGCACGAATAATGTAGCATTATGCTATTACTTGATGTTATGTTAATTCGTTATTAATGGATCGTTATTAATGGAAGTTTTTTTTGTCAAAGTTGCTATGTTTACTATTTGTGTTTAATTTTGTAAACCTTTGAAATACGGAAGGAGCTACTGAAGGAACAAGTCATGAATGACACAAGTCAATTATTGATCTCATATTTGTTCACCATTAATGAATCGTGATGCATGTATTATTTCAAGCAGCGACTGTATTTGTTCATGACTTGTTCTTGATTTGTACTTTAGTCGTAACTGAGTTATTACTACGTATTTGTGCCCGGTCATGTGACGTGTTACCATTGACTTTTGCATTGCAGCTTTCCTATGATCTCTCATGGCAAAAACTGAAGGAGAAATTCAGTCACTGTGGTAAGACGTTCGGCTATTTCCTTTTTCAATTTAATTATTCCAGCCGGAGTGCTTTTTTACGAATCGTTTTTTTTCTTATCAGGTCAAGTGATGTTTGCTGAAATAAAGATGGAAAACGGCAAGTCCAAGGGGTGTGGGACCGTGCGCTTCGATTGCCCGGAAAGTGCGGAACAGGCCTGCCGAATGATGAACGGCACGAAGATCAATGGACGAGAAGTGGATGTTCGCGTCGACCGCAATGCTTAGCCTTGTAGTCGTTATCAATAGCCTTCTGCAGTTTTTGTTTTGTTTTAAAAACATTTTGTGTACCGTCATACCATGAACGCAGTGATAATCACCAGCTTAACTCCATGTGTATAGGGTTTGTTTATACATGGTATCTTCAATCTCCTTTTTTATTAATTATATTAATTGTAGCACATTTTTACAAGTAAATTTGTCACAAAGTGTGGTGCGGTAATTTATAGTAATTTTGCCCAGTGAAAATGGTAAAATGGGCGAGACGGAGCCTGTATTAGATTGGTGATCGAAAGCTGAGGCATGGATAGGAACTGAAGCCAAAAACACTGAAAAAAGAGAAAGTTATTCCTTGACCCCTTGAAAGGTGAGTGAATAGTACTCTTGGGTAAAAAGAAGGAAAAATTATAAATATATATGGGTACTGCCACCATGTGGAAGATAAGTGATTGGTCAAGTGGTTCTGCTGTGGGAGACAAGTGTGTTTGTGTAAGAGTGTGTGTGTGTGTGTGTGTGTTTGTTTTGAATATAAAGTTGCCTTTCAGCTCTCATTACAATTTGGGATTAGGCAGCACCGTAACACTGAAGCAGTATTTGTCATAGTAAAGACTGAATTTAAGCTTCTTCAAAAAGTCATAATCCAGGAGTCATGCCTACGGAGGCCCTGAAGGTACAAATCAGCTCGTGCGCATGAGAAAGTAAAAGCATCTTATTTTTTTGTACAGGTCCCTTCAGGGGCTCCGTACATAACTAACTGCTCTCTTTAAATGAGTGAGGTTTATTTTTCCACTAATTCTGGCTTTTTTTTTTTAGACTAAATTAGTCAGCTAGAAAATGAGACGACAGGCAAAATGCTCTAAATCCTTTAATACGTCCATTAATTCCTGAGTTCAGTGTGTGTTCTGTGGATCAGTCATTGCACCTTCTTATTGGGCTGTTGCCAATAATTCCAAGCTCATACAGGATGGACAAAACTGCAAAGATAATGTACAGAAATAAGCACACGAGGCCAAGCTTCCAGTCCAGCCTCCACCTGTTCAGATGCACGGCCACGAAGAGGAGAATGACAGACAGGAGCAGTGTGGAGGTCGTGTATATCAGCCCTGCACTGTTGACTTCCACAGGAGACGATGTGTCCACAAACACTGTCTTTATAAACCATGGTAGTCCAAGGCACAGCATGTCAAACACATTGGATCCCACAATGTTGGACATGGCCATGTCTGCTTTTCCTGAATGAAGGACAATACATATTATGTAATATCTGTTAGGGTGTCACCACTTTTCTCTCATCTGTTTAGATGTCCTGAGAATATATGTGCATTTATTCCTGTGCATTTTCACTGCTCACAGCTGTGAAAAACTGCTTGATTTTCTTGCTACATTGAATATTAAATATTTGAAAGCTAAACTGATTTAATGCATTGATGACCGTAAATACTAGTACCTTCTCTGGCCACCATTACGCTGGCCACTGTGTCCGGGATGCTTGTCCCAGCAGCCAGCAGTGTGAGACCCATCACAGTGTCTGGAATTTGCAGTGTTTCCCCTGAAGACCAATAGAATGATGAATTCAGTTTCAGAGAAGTAAATTTGTGGTCTAGAGTGCATTCATGCAGTTTAGTACTTCTGAGTATATCGGTCTGCGTCATTCCGCAGCCAGCTGACTATTTGAGAAGTTAAGCCTCCACTGAAAGAGCTGAAAGGCTCTTCCCACTGTATCTGTTCTACTCAACCAGCCTTCACATTGTGACGTAACTGCTGGGCTGAAAGCTGCTCAAAGAAAGCACTGTTCTTTCAAAGGTTACAGATTTTCAGCAAAGCATTATTACAACTGTGTATAGGGTTGTTCTGTCTTGACAGTATGGTCCACGTTCTTTAAACCTGTCATTACCCTTATCCATGTGAGTGCATGATTACTAGCAGGATAATAGCCCATTTATACTCTATGATGCCTGTTGGTATCACATGATTTCTCATGGTATCCCAGAGGGCAAACCCGTAATCCTGTGTTGGCCGGGAGCTAAATTTGACCTCAGAGGCTGCAGCAATTCCTCAGGATACAACAATGGAATTTCAGGAATTAAGAATGAAACATGTGATTGTACTTGTCTGCAGGTCTGACTTCCATTCTGCTCTCACAGTTGTGTGAATCATTCAAACAATATGGATCTTTTTATCCTACGATTAAAGAAATTATTGCCCTTTTCCCGTATACTGCTTTTCATACTTCAGTAGTTTCGATACAGAAAGAAGCGAAACACGTTTTACCGACTACTGTGACCATCCACACCAGTACGTAAGTGAAGGCCGAGATCCAAACTGCAGACATCAAGAATGTAATCATGAAGCATCTTCTCCAGAAAGGCTTTCTGCAGTCTGGTACGGTCAAATAAAGCAGCAGGATAGTGGGCAATGACAGCACCCACAGGATTCGCTTCAGTGCGTTTTCTGGCATCGAGAAGACACTTCTGTGATCTTTAAGAGGAAGAGAAAAGGCCATAAATATGTCTTCAGAGCAACTTACTGGAACATGCAGGCCTACACATTTTTTTAAGTAGCACAGTAAATCGATGTTTGCTAAGTAGCATAGGCCCTACGTCATACCCTCTTGGATTTCGTTCAGACCATGCAGACTGAGTGAGAGGTGGGAATATCCTGAGTCATCCTGAAAGATCCCACTGTCAGTTCTGGAGCGGCTGTGGACCAGGAGGCTTCCCCTCTCATTCCAGCCAACAAGGGGCTGCTGTTCGCTCTGCTCCTCCTGGTCCTTTGTCAGGCAGTGACAGCAAGGGCTGAACTTCTTCATAAAGTACTCGCTGATGCGAATATCGAAGCCCAGCACCACAACATACAGACTATAAATAAGTAGCAGGCAGGCAGCATCATACCTTAAAAGTGAGAAAAAGTCGGCAGGGTAGCCATAAAAAAGAAGGCACTAGAAAAATCTGATACAACAATCTATAACAACACTTCAATGTTACTGTAAATCAAACCGAAGTACAAAAATCATGTACACTAGTGGCCGAAATTGTGGAATAACTTGCATAACTGTATTTAGCTGTCGTTCCAGTTACTCATTTAATCTTCCAATGTATATTTGTAACATTCTTTGATTGTTTTTAAATATTACCACCAATAATCGTGCAGTAATTTTAAAAGTGTAATACCAAAAATATAGGTGTTTCCACAATTTAGGTTGTATCTAAAAAGAAACGCTGATTTATTTATTTTTTCTTTTTCAGTGTAAAACACCGTTGATTAATTATCACAACGGGTCCCCAGAGAGCATATACTTACCAATAAACTTTGTTATCATGGATAATAGCAATAACAGCTGCGACGCTTAAGGCATAAGCCACACAGTCCCTGAACAAAGGCCAGCAGGTGAGCTGTCCCACCTGAAAACCAGAATTAAACCAGTTACAGTATCAGGGTGGCCAACTTTGCTCAGCTGGCTGGCATGAGAGTTTCAATTCGAGACAAGTCTGCACACACATTTACGTGTATGTAAGAGTCTCGTTACCATGAAAATAGTCTGTAGGGTTTGCAAACTACCCCAACGCTTTTGATGTTGCTAATTTTAGGTTTATGATGGAATAATATATATTTGGCGTAAGATTTCTTGCGTGAGCGTCTGAAAGCGTGAGTGTCACGCCGGATGTGCGGATGTGTTTTCCATACTAAAGAGGTCCAAGGCCCCAGGAGATTCAAAAATTCAGCCGTAGATCCTTTAGTAACTGACTTCAAATAACAAGCAAATTAAAGTGCAACACGATTCTTAATTCAAGTGTAACTTCGCAGAAGTTCAGTTTATTTCACGGGAGAAATGACCATACAGGATTAATATTACTTGCCAGAGAGGTTAGAAGTCCACAGGCAGCACAAATTCCAAGGAGGTTATACACTGCAGATCCGACTATGGTACTTACACCGATGTCTCCCTTTGTTACAAAAACACCTAATGAAATAATACACACGTTGTTATCGTTACTAAACTTTCAGCGCAGTGTGTATTTATCACGGTAGGATAACAGAAATAACTAGGCCTACCGAGAAATGCCGTAACTAGTTCAGGTGCAGAGCTGCCCGCTGCCATAAAAGTAGCGCCAGCGACGTCTTGAGAAAGCCCAAGACCTAGGAAAAACGTACAGTTTTGTTGTATTGTACTGTATTCTGTACAATTGTATAACAATTTCTGATTTATAAGTGCAACAAAAACATCGCCGGTCACTCACGTTCGCTGATAACTTCAAGCGATGGTAAGAAATAATCCTCACATATTATTGACACTGCTAGCAGCATGTAAAAAATAATTATAAAATAAATGACAATGCCACCATCTTTCCGTTCTTGCACTGTGAAAAAACCATCTGGAAATTCCGAGGAAATTGGAGATATACACTGGGACTCATTTTCTGTAATAAAAGTTAAGAGCATTAATCTTTAGTGCAGTATTTACCTGAAAATTAGTAACATGTGCATAACCTCGATATTGTTTTCTGCGTCCAGACGAGACATTTTTAGAGATTTATTCCCACTTCGGTCATTTTTTAAGTAGGAAACGGATAACAGTCATTATGAATTCTGACCATAATTTCTAAAGAACAGAAGCTCGAATGCAAAACCCTGAACACGACATACTTACCGACATCCCTTCGTAATCTTGAAGAATGTGTGCCTGCTGAAGTTACGGACACTCTGAACAATAACTGGACCGAACAATATAAAAGTACAACAATTCCCAATATATAAAATAAGACTTCTCTTCTTTTCTTTCTCTTATATAGAAAAGTAGATTTCATTGTTCCCTGATTTAAAAACACTGGACACTGACTCATGCAACGTAGTTTGCGGGAGCCTCTGAGAAATTCAGCACTTCAAAACTGAAGTGAGGCTTGGTTAGTTTGAAACCGTCACATTTAACCCGGGACTGGAAATCACGAGATTAAACGTGAATGGGCATTTTGCCTTGGGCTTAGCAGGTGACCCACTAAGTTGCAGAAAATAGAAGGGTGTAGAAAGGAATAGTTTTACTTATCACAGTAATAACTGTTACAGAAAAAGACCAGAGGTGAGCTTTCCGAAGCTTTCTTAACGCTACGTTGTTCGTAAGTTCTGTCTTTTAATATAGAGGCTTAAGAATGCTTTGGGAAACTCACCCCAGAAGTTTAGAGCACCGTGGCTTATCATATGATTGGTTTTACTGTTTAGGACAAGCGTATATAGAAGATGGATGGATGGATAAGTGCTACCACTTACAGTGAATGTTACTAATTTGATATTTTGTTTCACATGAACTACCGTGAAAAATATACATTGTTGATTAAAATGAACCTACCCCCCCCCCCCAACACACACACACACATACACACACACACACCTTTTTCTTCTGCCGCCATTGAATGGATGGATGGGTGGATAGATTGGAATTTACTTTTTAAAACAGATGCTCCCTTTAGCTTACGTTTTGAGCCTGCAACCAATAAATTGGAAATTTTAAATCGGCATCAAATGTTGTTTTGACAGAATCCCCAGTTGATGACAAATTATCTTGTAAATGTCAATATGTCCGTTAGAAAGCTCAGTACCACGTGATAACCAACTATTACACATGCTATATCCTGAACTTGAAGGTAGTTTACTGTGGTCATCTGAAATTGGTATTGTTTCATTAAGACCTATGGGAAAATAATGCACATTCTGCCATACTGACAGCAATTTATCTTGTCAATGTCAACACGTCTGTTAGAAAGCTCAATGCTACCTGATACACCGGTATATCCTGAGTGTGAAGATATTTTTTGTGTAGTTTTTAAAATAATCCCCCCCGAAATGCATTTTCTGCCGTAATGATGGCAGTTTATCTGGTCAATGTCAATTCCTGTGTTAGAAAGCTAGGTACCATGTGATATATTTACATATAACTGTTACAGTTACTGTATATTGAGATTGAAAACAATGCATGTTCTGTCATAGTGGCAGAAATTTATTCACGCACACAATCACGCTTACGGACAGCTTCCCACCTCCTATTTACCTTGGCGTGTTTTTAGACTGTGGGGGGAAACCGGAGTTCTCAGAGCAGGGCTGAAGATCCACCACGCTGCAGAGCTTAGCTTCAACATAACTGGCTCTAATACTGAGATGCTACTGAAGGGCCTGATTTTCTGTATCAGGCGTGTTGAATTATGGCTGAACCTAAACTCTGCATATTTCCAAAAGCAGGAATGAGCAGCCATCACCCAGAGGAAACTCAAAACTATGATGTTTAGCTTTCCTGTGGTGACATCTTGTGTTTTGTTTTTGAACGACAACTTCCTCCGTCCTCCTTTTTTACATTTAGTTTCAGAAGTGCTGTGATGTACACCGAGATAAAACTTTAGCAATTTGTGATAAATTGTGTCGAACAGGGCATAGATTATCGACATTTTCATTATGAATGACGAGAAATCAATGTTGACGTGCATAAATATATGCATCATGTCCGTTCATACAGTTGCACCTTTTCACAACACACCCCTATAATCACTATCGTGCTGGCCTTTGTGTTTGATCAGTGAAAAACTGAAGCTAGTAGCCAAAGGTGTTAAGTAGTGATGGGCAAATTAAGTCATGAACCATATGTTGTATTTTCTGACTTCAGTAGAGGGAGCGCTCCATTTAAGAAGAGCTCAAAGCATCTTCATTATTCTCTTTATTGGCCACGCGAATGATTCTCATTGGACTAAAAAGGCGAGAATTGACAGCGCGCGCTGGTCTCGGGAACCGCGGGTGTCAAGCGTTCGTTTCGCCCCTTGTTGCCTAAGACAGCTGATATAAATGTTAACTTTACAAACCCCCAGAACGCTTTAGCTGGCGAACATCGCAAGGTTATTAAAATATTTCACGGTCCTGTGCAAAACGTTGAGTCTCGAACTACAGGTCCTGGCAATTTCTTCTATAAAGTCGGAAACACTTTTACGAAGATGTGAATTTTGGCCTGGCGCGTAACAAAACCGCAGCGGTGAGTAGGAATCATTTTGGTGCCAGTGAACTGAATATGATTTTTTATTGCACTGTCCCTGTATATGTTTACACAAAACTAATTTCCCGCAGTGCATTGGATGGTGTGTACTCATACAAGTTTCAGTTACTAATTTACCTACTTCATGTATTAAGAATGACCGGAAAATCAGCGGCAAGGGAAAAGCAGTCACATGCTTCTCGGGTGAATATGAGAGAATTTATTCATGTACAGTCATATTAGCAGGACAGTTATCTAGCCCATAATGCTTCTTTTGTTAGAGAAATGAGTTGAAGAGCAAAGGACGGGATAGAGAAGGACCTTGTGTAAATTGTAAGTGTTGGTCCGAGGGACTAACTTCCTATCATGGGTATTTCCCCCCCCAAATGGTCTTATTAGTTAATTAGCACTGAGACCAGAGTATTGGAGAGCGTCCTTCAAAAGATTGTGTTACATTGCATCTCTTGTGGGAGAAACCATATTAGACTCAGGTTCACACTGCTTGGTTGCCTTAGCTTTGCATACAGAGAAATTCATATTGTAGAAATATATAACTACTTAGACTGCAATAAACAAACAGTGCGAGCTTGTACATCTGGGAAAGGCATTTGCGTGATTGAAGGAGAAGGAATTAACTGTGTAGACCAGCGTCTTTGAGATGAGTTATTTGGTCTAGCAGTGATGTTGCTGTTTTCACTTGACCAAAGATCACTTGTTCATAGGCTAATACTGCTGATGTCCTTAATTATATTCTGGGATGTAATACAGGAGTATCTGCATAAGCCTGGGGTGAATTCCAATTAAGCAGCTGTATTCTGTTTGATAATACGCACAGTTTATAGTCCAGGAAAGGGAACTGGGAACATTGAGTGGTAGTTACACGAGTCGCTGGAATTCAAGAAGGTTATTCATAAAATTGGAGTGCAAATGAATGTGTAAATTTACCTCCTGTCGAGGTAGATTTTGTAATCTTAAATGAAGTTATTCAATTTCACCAGAAGATGGCAGTAAATACACGTTTCTAGTTTTTGTTTACCTGAAACTTGCGCTTGCATTCTGTATGTGGTGAATATCATATAGTGCAATGACTGAGGGTGAAAACTTACACATACGGAACCAAGAGGAGCCTTGCTCTAGTGGTCCAGATCAGGTGACTCAGATTTAGGTACTCAAGGGAAATATCCAACTGGATAAATTGGTAAAAATTGTAACATCTTGTATAAAAAGTAAAGTAAGCAGCTGATTTAAACTTTTCCTTATTTGTGAGTCCCCATGCGCTGCCAAAAAAAACTTTTATGGTTTTGTTTTTTATTTTAAAACAATGTGTGTCACTTAGTGGGTTAGGTCTGTGACTGGAAAGTCCTGTCCTTGGCAAAATAGTCACATTTTCATTAGGTCTGTAGTGAACTGCCCGAAATGTTTCAGGGCTGTCGGATAAGTGACTGACCCTGCGCTCGGACCCCAAGCTTCATTCTTAACGCCGTGCATGTATATGTGTGCAGAGAGGAGAGCAGGAAGGGTTAAGTGAAAAGAAGCCTTTCTGTGTACTTGTACTATGCAAATGGCAAATAATGAGCAGTTTTATTTAGTATAAATGCATCATAAGCTTTACATCGTCATTACAAATTTACAAAACAAAAGTTGTGCATCTTTTTTATGTTACAGGAATGCAGGTAGATTAACTTCTGTGGCATTAAAAATGATAAAACTTTTAATTTTTAAATAAAACACAAATGCTCCTCTGCTGTGTGTACTGTGCTTCAGGCTCCCAGTAACACCACTAATATGTAACTGGAAGATGGATGCAATTAAAAATCATTAAATAAAAATCAACAGTAGGAACTGTTCAAAAGAGCACATAATTGGTTATAGTTTTTCATTGAAATAGCACAAATGCCCTCTCACAGTCTACTTTCATTTGCATTTCATCAATACAGACAAGCAAATGCTGTCCTTGTTTTTGTGATTTCAAGGTAAATGACTTAAATAATGTGATATCGGATTACCTGTGATTATTTTCCAGTGCTACCGAAGCCATGTGTTCAGACTCAAACTTGTGCTTTAGCCTGTGCAACAGACAGACATCGGGAGACGGGAGGAAGAAGCAGAAATAGGCAAATTGTTTAGATTTCCTATTTTTGACACTTGCATAATGACACGACAGGGTGAACGCGTTGTTCCTGTAAACCCATTTTGTCGAAGCAGCTGGCGTTTGGTCAGTATCTCTGAAAGGACAGAAGCATAAAGAAAAAATGTAAATGAATCTGATATATTAAGGACCGGTTTTACTCAGTCTGATAAAATAGCTATATGCAGTTAGAAGATGTGTTCTCTTTAAAAATGAAGACCTTCCATTACCTTTGAAAATGGGATTTTTTATTCTAACCCTATAATCTCTATTGCGAGTGTAACTAGATTTCAGAATTGTTACTTGCATGAGATTTACAATGATGTGACTTTATTTTTAATGGGGTACAATGTAATGTGTTGTTTGATGCCTATTCTGGTGAGGTGGAAGTGTCTTGTAGTAAAAATCAACCACTCTATTGAAAGCGGTTTTCTATTGGGGAAAAAAAGGGTCAAAACTGCAGGTGTCTTTTTTTATATACAGTATATATATATATATATATAAGGGAATGATATCCAACTTTCTATTTTTTTAGGCAGGTAACATTTTTGTTGAGTCCTAAGCTTTTGATTTGTATAGTAAATGTATGACAATTTACAACAAACGGAAATTTTATTCTTGTTACAACTGTATAAGAATATCTCATTAATCTTTAGAATTTTACTATGAACAGGGTATTGAGATTGAGGATGGTGCTGCTTGCCCTGCTTGGAACTCGGCTGAAATGCATTCAGATCTACAGCTGTTGTCTCTGTGTCATTTGTTCATTGCGTGAGTCAACCAGCACGCAGTAAATGGGATCCTACAGGTTAGGGTTAGGGTTAGGGTTAGGGTCCCTGGCCGCCTCGATCCCTGCTGTGCCAGAAGCTGCCGCATCACTACTTGATGTTGATGTTGTTTTGGACGAACGGATCCCTTTCTCTGTATGTCAAGGATCTGTTAAATAGGTTTTAAAATGATCTGTTTTTTTTGTTGCACTATTTAATGAACTGCTTCAGAAGAACACATTTAGGGTTTTTACAGACAAGGCCTTTACAGATCTGTGCCTCTGTATTGGCCAATGAAGAACAGAGGATCTGGAAGTGTTGGATTCGGTGGGCACTGCTGGTACTTTCTTAGGTGTTACTAAAGCTGTTGTTTACCACAAGTTTGTAGTGTTCATTTTTAGCTCTGGTGTATCCAAAGTGTAACACATAATATAGTGTAAAATACTGTACTATTATTATTATTTTATTATTATTATCAGTGTTAGGAGTTCATTGAATTTTTGTGTTGGCCCTGACAGCTGGCAGTGGAGTCTGTCAAAAAACATGCTTGGAGGAGCAGGTGGTATTTGCATTTTCTTTATGCCTTAAGTTATCTGTGAAACGTGCACCACCCTACCTCCATGTCAAGCATAAGCATTCGGCACAGAAATAACAGCCCCTGGGGCATGGGGGTCCAAAAATAAAAGACGGTAAATAATTATTTAGTATCTGTCAGGAGCATGCACATTAGTTACTGGTAGGGTGTTTTCATTACTGGTGATAGTAAATTCTTATATTTATTCAGGGGTGTTTGGTTTCTGTATCCATTAACTGTGTTTTTCTTAAACTGGTTTTGATTTTTTTCGTGTGGATGCATGATGACGTGCCGCTTAGGCCTGTACATTTGTTTTGGCTTGATTTGACTGCCAAAGCATTTGCATTTAAACATTTAAGCTGGAGGAATTTCTGTATTGCAAAGCATTGTTTGTCTGAAAGTATCACCATAATATGAGTTTGCTGCCTGCTTTTACTTGCATACAAGAAATAAGTATTCAAATAACTTTAAAAAAAATTTTTGTTGCACTTCTACTGGTAATTCCCCTACTTAAGACATTTAGTTTGAAATGTCAGTGGAAAGGAAAACGACCTGTCCTGCTCAGGGTCCCATCGATTTGTACTGGTGCTGCTTCAGGACTGCTAATTAATTGCATCTTTTCTTAATTGCAAGTTTCCCCCCCTCTTTTGGACACTATGAAAATGCTGAGAGATAGTGTATTGCTGTGAGTCTGAGGTACTCCATATGTCAGATTAGCTCAGTGCCAGCTGTCCACACTGCGAGGAGAGAGCGCATTTAAATCCTGAAGGAATTTGTGGCCTAATGCAAATGAGTGCACTGATTTAAACTGAGTGCCCACTGGCCAGATATATTCCTTGTGGTCTGTGCGTGGATCGGGGTGGGAGTCTGGTTTTTAGCTGCAGCTATCGTTACAGTTGTCAGTAATTTTTGATAAGGTTGCAGTGAGTTGCCTGCAGCAATTATTGCTTCTTTGCACTTTCAGAAGCATTGCTCCGGAATATGGGCCATTTTTTACAAACTCATTACCATAACATATCAATTTTCTCTAATTTTAAGAAATTCAAATTATACAACTTCATTATTTAAAATGTTGATTGATGGTAGATACTCAGCTTTATTACCATTTATTTCTGTAATAAACAGAAGTGTTTCGTCAAACCCAGGGCAAGAGATGAGGGGAAAAAATGACAAAACTGCTGAAAATATCGAGCAATAAATGCATATTTTATTAAAAAATTCACTGTTTATTGTGGGTTACATGCAAAAAAAGTTGAAACATTTTTAAGAAGTTTGGTGCTATTTGATCTTAAAACTGTTACGGTAATGAGGAAGCTTATGGTATTTGAGGGAAAACGATTAAATCTGAGCAAGAAATTACTTTTTTAATATACCTAAAATATTACGGTGATGTCAGTTGCTCTGCACAAAAACAAGCACTTTTTTTGTAGCTTTATTTTTCTTTTCAAAAAATTCTCCATTTCCTCAGATATTATAGTTATCTGAGTGTCAGTAATTACTTGATGAATTATATCTTCACATTATGCTTTCCTGTTAACTTGCTTCAGTGGCCTAATCCTTTGTGCTGAGGTAGACGTTTGCGTCAGACAGGTTTTGGTTTATCTTTTTGTTTTGCATCGGTCCCCTCTTTACGTCTTAAGTAATTGACCCATCGCTAGGGTCAGAGCAGACAAAAGCCAAGCGACCCTGCATGTGGTGAACAGGGCAGGCAGCGAACAGACGGAGACCCGCTTTGTGTCCGCGTGTGGAGCATAGGGGATGAAGGGTACCTCCCTGGGGCTTGGCTCAATGGCTGTGGCCAGCAGGGAACTGTGACTCTGCCGGGGCTCGGAACTGGCTGCACTGTTTGTGTTGGCAGGCCGGTCTGAGGGAGGGATGTGGGTTGTGCCCCCTGCATTGTCTGTCCAGGGTAAGCACTGCTTCATCCGCATCCTCCACTCACTCATAACAACCCAGCCACCCGTCTTGTTTTGTTTGTTTTTGTGACGTGTTTCTTTTATCCTGCTGAATAAGCAAAAAGGCTTTCACTGTTTTTTTTTTTTGTTTTTTAAATCAATTCTCATTGTGCTGAATCAGCTGCCCTGTCACACTTGAGCCAGTGGCCACCTGTATGGTGCAGCCATCTGTCTGAAAGGGACATGGTTTTATCTTCAGGAGCTCATACTTTATGCCAATTGACTATATTTATGGATATATTAATTACCATTTTAAAAACTATAACAAACTATGGAGCAATAGTTTTTTTTTTTTTTTTAATTTAGGAGCAAACTCCACTTGTATATTGCAAAATGCCATCTGTTATAGGGCAAGAAAAATTATGCAGGTGGGTGTTGGTGGTATGCTTAATTTAAATTTTGTTTATTTCCTTGGCTTTTTTTAATAAATTGAATTGCAACGCATTTAGTGCTGATCGATTTACAAGCAGATGTTACAATTGGAGTCAGGTGTTTGATTATTCATAATTGAAATCCCTCCTCGTCTTTGTCTGCATCTAAATCTGGTATCTTATATCCAGAGAAGAGAAGACTGAAGTGGAACTTAAACAGCTTCTTCTGATATTCCATTTTCCTGCCTCAGATAGATTATCAGAACCTATATGTTAAAAAAATCTTGTAAATTAACGTAAGAAACGCTGATAATTCCGCTCGTGTTCCCCAAAAGACGGAGAGAGCTGATGGTGGCAGATTACATGCATCTCTGCTGAATTAAACACAAACCGTTATTATACATAGACAGGCAGGCCATATTAAAATACCCTAGGAGAAGGTGAAGGCTGAACTTGTCTAAAATTAAAAAGTAATGGGAACCTGAGCCAGGTTAATGCTATAGCTTGCCTGTGCTGCGTCCACCTCAACTGGCCAGTGCAAGGACGTCATGGCAGGGGTCTCCATCTCCGGACCTGGAGGGCTACCATCCAGTAGATTTTCTATCCTACCTGGCTTCTGATGAGCCTCACCTGTTCCTGGTATTTGTCTGAGAGCAGGTGTGGCTCATCAGAAGGCAGGTAGGATAGAAAACCTACTGGACGGTAGCCCTCCAAGACCGGAGTTGGAGACCCCTGCGTTATGGCGTGTATTGGTGTCTAGCTGGTGAAGAAATGAGTCCAAATTGGGCTTGCATGCATACACGCAAAGGCTGCTATCCCAAAGCATGTTGATTCGTTTTTAGAAGTAAATATTTAAGGGTAGTCCTTTTTGTTCCACAACAAAAAATAAAAGCAGACTCGCTCTTTTCTGATCCCATCCTTGCTAGTGTTTTTTTTTTTTTTCTTATGCTTTTCCCTTTGGCATTTATGTGGTCTTTTTGTGAAGCCTAGCTTCACGGTCCAGTCTGTTGTGCCTTTTGCCTCCTTGTGGCTGAATGGCAGAAACCTCGTCGGCATGGCACGAGTTCACTTCAGTGGGTCACAGCCAGACAACCGTCCTGCCAAGTTCAAAAGGCTGCTGTTCAAATTCATGACCTTCTCATCCATAAAGTCAGAATGGCGCAGCATGGATGGGTCTCTCAGTCAGCGACTGGGACTCTGCTGTCATGTCCTTCACAACAAAAGACCGCACCCAAGTAACTCGAACATTTACTTTTCATTTCTCTCTCATACCTTGGAGGTCTTTTCTGAAATCTGAAATGGATTTTCTTAGCAGATAATTTTTTTTTACTGTTAACTGAAGAAAATGACCTCCGTATGAAAGTTTTAGCTTAGTTAATGTTTGTTTTGCTCCACCTTTCTTCCACAGGATCATTGACTAATTGAAATTGTTTGCAAATTTCTTTTCTTCCAGTGTTGTCAGGACTGGTAATATGTTTCTACTTCTGCTAAAAAGTTTTTAGACTTTAATTTTTGAAAGGTGCATAGCTGCAGTTCTGACTGGTATAGGTATATCTCACTGGTATACCTATATCTCACTGGTATAGGTTTTTTGTCTATATTAAGCTCTTGGCTGAGTTTTCGATTGAGTGTTTTTCCTGCCTTCTTGTAGTAATTATGCTTATTTTGTCTTGCATAAGTGGTGTATGGCCATAGTCATGCATTTCTGGGGTCTGTGCCAAAGCCATCACACTGACAGTGGACTGCAGTGAACAAATGTGGAATTCCTTCAGATCTTTAATGGCAGAGGGCTATTATTACTTTAATTTACCCTTCCTGTTTTTATTGGATCATATGCTTACAGTGGTCTGTATATAACTAGCTCCCCTCTCCATGAGGACCCCAATAAGAAGCCTTTCGTTAGACCAGGCAGTGCCATCCGCATAGAACTCCTTTGAGCTTTCATTTAAATAGGAGCATTGCCAGTCTGACTAGACATTAAAAACCGCTTTGTGTAAATTAAGCAACACCGAGAACACAAAACCAGGTGTATGAAATTTTACTTGCACTTTATTTGAATGAAAGTTCTGTGCTGCCGGGTGGCTTGGGACTGGCAATGTCTCATTCTTCGTCCATCAAACTCTGACGCTGGGTTGACCCTTGGTATGACACGAAAGAACAGTGTTCAGAGAATGAATATAGTGAGTGAAATCATCTTTGCTGTGGCAGCACTTTCATGTCAGACTTGGCAAAGGGAGCTTGCAAATACGGTGGGATGAGCAGCAAAGTTAGGCCCAGTTCTTCAGTACAGTGTCTTCTGATGGTACCGGTTAATTCCAGTCAGTACCTCCTGGGCTCAACAAGCTTTTCGAAATGAAATGCCGTTATCCATGTGCACAAACTTTGTTTGCTGCGTACATGTAAAATGTTGACTTGGGGCTTGCAGGATTAAATGGGTGCAGTGGTTTGCATTTAAAACCCATGAGACGGTAGCTTGAATGATGTCGGTGAAAGACCCAGCTGCATAAACTGTGCAGTAGCTTAGAATTCGAAAGATGTGCGCAACACTTGATAAGCGTCTGCATTGCAGCTAAATAACAGGAGTGGTGATATTTGTCAGGGGCAGCAGGTAGCCTAGTGGTTTCTTGTTTACCTCACAGGCAAAGCCATGCTGTAGTATTACCTTGAATTGCAATTGTAACTAGATGTTGTCGGAACAACAACAGTGAATTCCCTGGATGGCTCCTTCATCCCCCCCATCTAATCCCTACACCCCCACCCTCTCCAATCTCTACAATAACCCCCATACACTTTCCCCACATCTCCAAAAAAAATGTTGTTAAAAGCCAAACTTTCAACCTCATCTCAGTGTAATAGGTTCACCAGATTGAGCTAAAGGGATGAGTGTCTGAAGCTGTCTTTCTCCTTGTTATCACTATGTTGTGCTTTTTCAGTTTTGGTCCAGTTTATTTCAAAATCTGCTCAGTTCAAGATCTTCACCCATACAATCTGTGTGCATCGTTTGGAAAAAGATCCATGAAATACTTTTTGAGTTGTTGCGCTAACAAATGTTTCAATCCCTGACCGATCAGTTGTAGTTTGGAAACAGACCGAAGTCTGCCAGTTGGTTTCTACTGCCCCAGACCACCTGTAAATCAATACAATTACTCAAGTAAAACGTTCTTAATGGATTGACATGATTTACTTTGAATAAAGGTAATGGTTGCCAAATTAAGCTTTATGAACCATTTACTGTTTGCAGGTTTGAATCCCTGACCAGAAGGGCACCACTGAGATGACATGAGCAAGGTACCGCCCCCAAGCACTGCTCCCCAGGCGCTGAATTAGCTGCCCCTATGTCACATTGTCACATATGGTTTAAATGCAGAGGACACATTTCGTTGTGTCCTGTGGTGTGTCAACAATGACAGTTGATCACTAAATTCTTAAATTCTCAATAAAAGCATCTAAGTAACTGAAAAATACAGTAGTTCAAGGAGATAGCCAGGTTAAACACTGCATTTTTTGCCCCTTCCAGTGAAATGTATGGCTGTGGAGGAAGCACTTCGTGTATTTTAAAGATGACCTTATTTGTTTGTGTCAGTGAGGGTGTGTGGTATTTCTTCATGGAAAATGTGTGTGTGTAGCAAACATCTAAAATGCCAGCATCTGGTTTAGAGTCCCAGACGATTTTGCAAGTTGATGTAGGGATATAGCTCTTAACCAGGTGAGGAATGAAGCAAACATTGTGACTTGTACGCCCCTGAGGCCTGTGCACAGGGCTCTTTTTGGAAGAAAATAAATGTTATAACAGCAATAAAGATGCAATAGAATTTCTGCAAGAGCAACATGCCCACTCCGTCACAAGTGACGAATGGGTGCCCTCTCCTCGGGTACCTCTCTTTCATTCAAGGCGGATGATGGGAAAGGTGTATCTTGTGCCTCAGTTAGTGATGGGCAGAGCAGGCTGCTTGGTTTTGTTTTTCTTTTGGGGTGATTTCCTGGGATGAATGTGGACATATTAGCCACAGGGGTGCTCAGTGTAGCCCTACTTGGGTCTATACTCTTAACTATTGCCTGTCTCTGTGGGATTTGTACTGGATATACAAGTAGCAATTAGCCTGCTGGGAACAATAAGCTTCTTGTTGGCCTTGTGGAGTTAGACACTAGAATAGGCTTAGCCTGAGGTAGACACTTATCAGGAACCTTCTTTTTTTAACTCTTGGTTGTACCCTGGTTTGGATTGCAACAGTTTTCGGTAGGCATCTCCAAATATGTTATGCACGTATATAATATTTGTATATACTGTGTGTTTATATGCATGTATGGAGTGAAAAAAGCAAACACACATTCCAGGCATAAATTTGGGAGAAAGTTATATCTCTCTTTGATGAACTGCACATCCATCCCAGGCAGAATTTTGGCTCTAATCCCACTTTTTATGCCTGCACTGATATCACTTAGATGTAATTTGTGTTATGGGATCTAGTGAAACCTGGAGAGCTATGCTTTATGCACAACACTGTCCTGTTCCTCTTTGGAAATGCACTCATCAAGTAGGAGCAAGGCCTAATATACCGAATCCTGCCTGAATATGTAAGGGAAACACATATTTGTGCCAGACACTAAGATTTAAGAGCATCAGTTAAGTGTTACAGGGCTTCAGAAAACAAAAAGGAGGAGCCAATTATTATTATTATTGTTGTTTATCACTCTTCTTATTTATATATTTTAGCAGCCATAATCTCCATCACATGCCAAATGTAAAATAAATAAAAATTACTTCCATGGTACATTTTGTCTCCAGTCTATCTCACACTGCCATTTCTTTCCCCTATCTGAGCTGACTGACTGCCTACTATTGTCTTCTGCATTGTTTTATACATAATAACAGAAGAATACATGGCACACAAACATTCCATGCAAGGATGGCCTCAGCAGGAATAGACACAGAATTGTCTTAATACATATAAAAAGGCATAATTTACATGATGGTATTGTCCCCTATAGTTAAAGCACATTTTACTGGACATGTCAATTGTTTTGGATTATACTTTGTTAGTCCATAAATAAATTCTGCCTTTTGTACCTTAAATGGATACAGTCCAGTTGTTATTAGTGATGGAAAAGCCTTGGTGACTGGAATGGGGGAGAAAAAACTAGTTGCAGAATAAAAAAAAATCTTGTCACACTGGTGACCATTTTAGTCACCAGCTGGGGCCTTGTGTTAGGGCAGGGGTTCAGAATGGTCTAAAGCACCCTCTAGCAATGATGACTGGAAATCCTACATCAGCTGTACTGGAAATAAGAATCAAGACACAGACTAATTTCTGTGCTCTTAATTATCTACAGTACAATACTGCAGTCATTTTTAAAGCATGATGATTCATGACCTGACCCTTTCAGATGCGGAAAACTGGATTGTAATTTACCAATTGGGAGGGGGAGGGGGAAATATGCAATGCATGTTGTATTGTTATTCAAACAAAATCTGCAAAACTGAACTGTTTTCACTCTGCTCTGCCTCCAGGATTCCGTGATATGGTGTACCTTGGTTTTGAACGGTATGATGAAACTACACATATGGATATTCCACAGTTTCGTTAGCTTGGAGACTCCCTGGTCTTTATGTTTAGTCTTTACTACTTGAAAAACAGCACAGAGTGGCCCCTTGGATAACTTTGTGCACCTTAATTATCTTTTTTCTCACAGACCCTTAATCCTTACTGTGCTGAAGTTTTCAATTAAATATTAACTGTGACTATGTCCTGATTTGCAATCTAAATGCTTCTCCAGCTATGGAACTCTAATGTTTAGGAGGTCTTAAAGTGGTTAAGTGGAATAAAGCTGGTAAAGGTACACGTTTCGGAATAGACTCCCTGCTGTCACACCATAAGAGGCTTAGAAAAATTGTCACTTGACGCGGAGATTTCACTGCTGTTTGTTAAAGATTTTTTTTTTTTTTCTTACGTCAGTCTTCTACTTCTTATGTCTGGAATAAAATATTTAGCAAATTTTATTATTTCATTTTTTCCCTCCACTTTTAAGTGGATATTAAACTCATTTTGCTGAAACAGTCTTGACAGCTGAAATGCAGAAAACTTGTTCTGTCCAAGTGCTCTCTTCAAAGCTCCCCTCAGACACCGTATTATAATCAGTATGTCAAATTGTAATTAAAGGATTCAGATACGAAGTACTTTCAGACAGAACCGAACTTGTGCAGCACAAATTTCGAGATAATTGCTACCTTTTAATCTCCTAGAAGAAAGTCATTAAGGAGGTTTTTAAAGCAAAATGGAGCTGGGAGAGACAGCCCTGGCAGCTATAGTGTGATCTTTGTAACCATTGTCACTTTAAAGATTGGGAAATGGATAGTACAGAGAGTGACAGCACTACGTTGCTCCACCAGCCCCTCTGATGTATACATTCTGCACTCCAGCTTAATTTTTTTTTTTGTAACACTGACTCCATTATTTTATTTATTTAAATGAATGATTCAGTGGCTTGGGCTGCTTCTGTTTGAAATCCACTTGAAATTTCTTTAAATGAACCTTAAGCTATTTAGCTCTGGACATCCATTCTCTCACCTCTCTTGTTTTTGAGCAAACAGAACGTCTTTTTCAGTGTTTAAAGCAATCATGGTGAAACAATAAAGCGGGAGGACCACTGAGTGCTTGGACTGTTTGCTCTACCCCCCAATCCCCCCCCCCCCCCCCCCCCGGGGGTGTTTTATAGCGGGCGGTTACAGCAAACCGGCCCGCGCCCAAACGAGCAGCCGAAAGGGGGGGGGGGGGGGGGGGGGTGGGGCGGGGGGGGGGCCCCGGAGG
>JAODJX010000007.1:7518334-7550376 GCA_026776945.1 Isichthys henryi
CCGCCCCCCCCGCGGCCGGGGGGGGGGGGGGGGCCGCCCGGCCCGCGCCTAGTTACCTCGAGGTGTGATTTTTCAAAACCTCTTGGATAAAGTAAATGAAGGGCCACTTGTGCCACTAGGGAGCCACTGATTGAGTGGGGTGCGGGGGGACAAAGGTGGTTTTGCATGGCAGCCTTGAACAGAGTGCCAGCTATTCTTAGGAGAGAGTCCTCCACTTTATCGGTAGCTGACTGAGGTGTGTGGATTTACTTTACTCTTGTGCTGGGGCACGTTGCCAAATGGAGTGTTTGTTCTTCATTTTACTTTGTGTTTTTTTAATACCGCAATCTTTTTCATTTAGACTGAATTTGCGTTTACATTTTTCTCCCCGGAATCCTTATAATTCATAAAGGGGGTTAATTCATGTTGCGAATGTCCAGACTTTACAAAGTTGTACAATGAATAGAGTCTTAACAATACATGGTGATCACATGAATTATGCTATTAATCTCTTTGATATCGGCGTCTCTGAAAACTGCACGGTGTTTTAACAAGCCGCAGATGCTTATTAAAGCCCCATGCGTGGTTTGTCCACCTGCCATGTTTGTTTATATCATTAAAATAAATGAAACATGAGGATAGTGATTGATTGCAGCATCACAGGCGTGTTATTTTAATGCTGAACAGTGAAAAATGCGGTGTTGTGGAATTCAGAGTTTGGTGGCTAATTAACGACGTGGATTGGCTGGAGGAGCAGAGAACCTCCTAAACTCTCATTCTTGACTGGCCAGAATGGTCGCCGTATGTTCTGTGTGTGGGGTGTTTCTTCGGCCCCACCCTCTAGTCCTTGTCTAAATGCCAAATCACAACTTTGCCAAGTGTTAAGCCCCTGGCAAACATTGAACATGCGCCAGATGCAATTGGAGCCTGCCTCAGAGGTTTGCCTGGCCTTGTCTATAAAGGTTTGGTCTGTGAAACACTCCCAGTTCATGTTTGAGTGGTGCTCCATCGATGTCCGAGGGGCGTGTATTATTTTCGGTGTCGTCATTGTATTTGGAAAGATGCAGTGCAGATGGTTTGCCTTTTGCAAATTTTGATAATTATGTGCATCTTTGTTTTTGTTTATCTGAATGCTTTCATGATCTATTTTTAGCTGTGCAGTCAGTTGGCCTCAAATGCTTGTTATGGCAGACATTTTATTTTCCCCGTTTCCATCCCTAGGAAATAGCTTTCTTGATTGACTTGGTTTATACTCGAAGGACAGGGAAACACTGACCCTGCTGGGGGGGTGCAAGGTCTGGGAGACTGGTGCAGATGTCTCTATATCACTGCTATATAGCAAAGGTTGCCGCTGTTCCGTTAGCCGTGATTTCTCAGACGGTGTATAGGGGAAAAGACTAAAAGATTCTTGAAGCTTCATGTGTGTCGAGGCTGTGAGGATAAAGATGGTTCCCTTGGCTGTTACACTTGATTAGTCTAGCAGATCTGAGTCAGTATTACTAGGAAATACACTTGTGTGTTCACACCAGTGGAGCACGTTGTAAATGCGGTGTAGGGCCATATTGTCAGAGCCTTATAAAACCAATAACTGACAGCTTATCTTTTTTCCGTATCTTGGCACTTCATTGCTGTGAATTCGTAGTTCGGCTTTAAACGCATTTCCCAGCTTTAATGTGAATTCATTACAACATGCCTTAACAACAAACTTATAAGTGAAATGTACAGGCATGGAGCAGAAAAACCCATAGTTACATCTGTGTGTGTGTGTGTGTGTGTGTGTGTGTGTGTGTGTGTACATACATACATACATACATACATACATACATACATACTACCTACAAAGGGAACCAGAAGTAATGTATTAACTAAAAATCTTTCAGAATTTAATTATGTGCAGTAGTGTTTTATTTCAACTATACATGCTGTGTTAAAAAAAATCAATGAACATAATTATTTACACATTCACAGTACAGGTTTACAACATATCTACACATTAGAATACTCTGCAAAACATACAACTTTATCTCGTCTGCCAATTTAGACAGTATTAGAAATTAAGCTGACAACTGGCTTATCTGCACACAAAAGCAGTGTTTGTGAATGAAATGTAAAGATTCGGAGAAATCAAACTGCAACATATGGAATCCATACTGCAAAATACAAGGCAGCTCAACATTACAGAAGTTCTGGGAATGGAATACTTGTACAGCACTCACTGTGTACAAAAATTGATCAGCAGATAGTGACGGCTGAATTGAAAGAATAGGCAATTATTAATTACAGTCGCTTGTTGTAAAGAAAATGTACCTTTTAGGCTTATATAGACAAACCAATCACTCTTGAAGTACAAGGTAATGAAAGTTTAGGAACATTGTTTAAGTTCGAACATTCCTTTTAAAAAAACTAAAAAACTGTGTATCCAAGTGGAATAATTTCCACTGTTGGAATTAGTCTGTCTATCCCTGCAACACATTAATGAAATGTTCCTTTTTGGCAATGTTATCTCCTTGAAAGTTTTCACTTGATCGTTACTCTTGGTTTAGAGAGATACCAGGCAAAACTGATTTTTTTGCTTTTGAGCTGAAACTTGAGTTTTCTTCAACATTTTCATTTGAAAGAACATTTCTTTGTAATATATATGGTAAATTTAAGGGTTAACAGCCTGGGGTGAGTTGAGAACAAGTCTGTCTTCCATCCTGTTATCATAACATGTTTAATGCATGGCACTTTAGTGTTGCAAATTAGCACCATCCTGAAGAACAGACCTAATACATAAAATTACGTTTTTGAAAGCAGGGGAAGCTAATGAAATGGTACGCAGATCTTTAGGCTAACCGGTTTTTGCCCTGAAATGGAATGTTTTGTCAATTAATGTTCTTTTTTTTTCTTTCTTTTTAATAACTCCAGGATGGGGTTTGGACTGGTCCTGACACACCTCACATCTCTGGCAAAACACACCCAGTGAGAACACTAGACCCTTTGATCTTCGTGAGAAATCCAATATCCATGGTTAATCGTTGAATAAGGCACAAAATGCACAGATCCAGGTAAACTTGCCAAAAAATATTTATATTATATATACATATTTATACACACACAAAATGGTCATTACCGGCATGACTCTTTAGGATAAATTGGTTATTTTTTTATTTATTTTTTTGTGATTGCACAATAACCTTACACAGGGTAATTGTTAGCAGTTCATTCTGATCGTGTATAGAACACTTGTGTGTAAAAATAAGAAATTTTTAAAAATGCAGTTGAATGATTAGAGACCTACCTTTTTGTTTGTAGTGTTGCATGACAAATGGGGGAAACTTGGGGAGAGTTTGTAACTTGGCATGCATAGCTACAGTGTTATGCTCCTCGAGGATAGTTACCAGTGCCAATAATTCATAGCTAATTAATTTAAAGGCATTGTTCAGACAGGCTACTAGAAACCCTTCCATCTGACATGTTCCTATAGTTTGTTCCCTAATGAATCATCACCTGCCTTTGTGTTTAAGATGGTGCGTTAATTTTGCTACATTAGCCCGCTCTTCTGGCCACCATGAACACCCAAGGCGGATGGTGCATAAACGTTCATTTAATTTGGCATCAAAGCCTCCACTTAAGAGACTGCTTCGAAAAACCAAAACGCAAACACAAGTCGGAAATAAGCATGAGAAATGCTCCCTAGTCTGAAACTCATAGCAGCAAGTACGTTTACTGTAATGCACCTTGAGCAGCAGCTTTGCCTGGCAACTACAGGTTGTTCCCTTTTTGACTGACTGCACATCCAATAGCGTAAGTGCCTCTTATTTTCTGAGCGCTTTAAAATGTGGATAAGAATCTGCTCATTAAGTTATGTCCAAAATTCAGCATCTGTCAGTACTCCACAGGTACATCTCTAAGACACGGTCATACTTTTATGTACAGCATTACATTAGATCTTCACCTTTTCTCCTGGGGCACTTGACTAAGCCATATGTCTTTTCTCATTTAGCAAAGTTCACATTTTAATGGGAAGACAGTGCTCAGTGGCAGTGTAATGGAACCCATTCTTCAAGTATATCCATGTTGTGAATCTCCCGACCTGGGAATGACGAAGCTGCATGGAGCTATTGGTCTGGCCCCTCCATGCAGCGTGTTCTCCCCCCAGACACAGTGGTGTGACAGATGCCACGACCACCCATGGCCTGAAGCTCTTAAGGAAAACCTCTATTACGCCGTAAGGTGTATGTTTCAACAGATGTTCAACAAAACAGAAACAAGTAGTACTGCTGGAAAGTAGCTTTCTCAGCCACTGCTAAAATTTCCCTTTTCAAATACTCCAGGTCGGTTGGGTGTCCCAGCGACATTAGGACAAGCCCATTTAGGTCCATATTATAACATCCATCATTCTTTAGAATGCAAGGAATCGTCTAGTGGTCCTCAGTAGCTGTATTTGTGCACAGCTCTCGTCTGTGTAGTCTGTTGCACAAAACCACTGGGCTTTGGAGGAACGTCTGGTTTTAAAGATGGGGTCCTTTTGACCCCCATTTGGGGCAGAGAGCCCTGCCCGCTGTAGCTGCTCTGTCTAGACACGGAGGGCTGAGGGTGGGCCGCTACCGTTGCAGCATGCGAGTCCAATCTGGAAGGTGGGGTGGGGGGCATATAACCCCCCCTGTTGATACTGGACTGCCGTGACACAGCAACTCCATTGGAGTTCATGTTTTTTGGAGGTGCTGATATAGAATGCCTCTGTGACGAGTTCCGATGGTAAACCCTCTGTCTCTCTAAGGTGTTCATTTGTCCTGGTGGGCTGGTTGGCGTGGTGGGCACATCCACCCGTTTTGTTGGACTATTCCGGGGGAGGGATGAGGATGGTGAGTACAGAGATGCTTCTCTGCTGGGGACCTTCGGAGGGATTTCCGTCATGCTCATGGCATCGATCGCGTTCTGCCGAGACTTGGGCACATCTGCGAGAATCGCTTTCATGTTAGTGCCTTCATTTTCATTCAGGTGCTTCAGGAGTTCATTCAGGGTGTTCCTTGCATCCACTGAGCGCCTGTGCTCTTTCCGGCTGGACCTGGAGCTGGCACCGTGCTCGGCATGTTGGGCTTTTCGCTCCGAGTGTGGCACATCCGCACCGGCGAAAGGGGCCTGGTAGCTGTGGGTGGCGTTGGGAAGAACAACTGCGCTAGGAATGTGGGCCTGCCCGATAGCTGAGTGGGGGGGCGGGCTGGATGAGAAATACTGGGGGCTTTTGGCTGCAGTGTCTTTCCGAGGTGTGCTGATCTTGCAGTGGGCCTTGTCCCATTGACTTTTTGTTGGCTGCAGGCCCTTCTGCTGAAGAACGGGTGTAGATTCAGGGGTCGGGAGGGCAGCCAGTTCTGGGGGTTGACCCTGACTACTTAGTATAATTGTCTTTGTGTCGCCAGTTGCCGTATCTTTTCCGCTACTCAACAGGTTTGTGTAAAGTTTAGGGGAGTCGATACTTTGCTGGTACTCCTTCACAGGACTATCAAAGAGCCCATTAAGTTTCGCAAAGCTGCCTGCCGAGTCTGTGCAGGACTGGGCAGACTCTGCATCCTTATGGACCCTCCTGGGCTTCCGTAGGAAAGCGTCCCGATAGCAGTACACCACCATTCCAGCTATGAAGGCCCCGAGCAGAAAGGCAGCAAACACACAGGTTATCACCACATTCATGTGGACCATTTGGTTTGATTCCCCAGACTGAATCTCCCACATACCTGAAAAAGAAATAGTAGAATTTAATTGATTAAATTTAATTAGAGCCTTATGGTTTATTCTTTAATATGTGAGATTCCTCTAAGATCTGGCTGTCCAGTGTCCTATCTGCATTTTCCTGGCTTTTAACCATCTACCTAAATCCAAATCATATGAACTGGGGGGGGGGGGAACTAAACAATATACCGATCTGTTACTGCCACTACCTTTTGAAAGGGATAAGCAGATCACTGTGGTATTTGAAGGAGCACACAATATAGCATTAGGTAGTAACATGCAGATTGTATGGAGATGTTTTCAAATCATGTAAGAAGACTTAAAATAAGTGAGACAGTGAACCAGAAACTAGAAGTAACTTTCCGTGACGTATTCTAGTCTTGCAGGTGAGTCGCTGTGTATGTGGATTAGTGAATACATATCCCGTTGTGAAATAACTCATTTCCTCAAGTGGTGTGCGGTTTTCTGAATGGCGTGCAGTTTTTAAAATCTACGGCAATTTTACTCCTGTTGGGTTCAAGAGCCTGCCAAATAGCTGCTTTCATAATTTTTAAACTGCATTTTTTAGACATGGTTCGAAAACTGGGGAGAAACCTTGAACGTTATCTAATTGAGATTTGTTAGTTTCCACAGACACGAAGAGTTACTTAATGATGCAGTGTGTTATACAGACCTCAGAGCTAAAACAGAATGTATATCATAGGCCTTTGGGAATTTTCTACAATTGTGGGTTACAGGCGTCTACTGGCAGTGAGGGGGAAAGAAGGCCAAAGAAAAGAGAGTTTAAGGGAGATCGTTTCCCATTAAGTAAGTCCAGAGTGATGCGCATGAAACATGGACAGAGAACAGAAGGAGCAGACATAAATCATAAACACAAGCACGAAAAGAAAATTGCAAAAACAAAACCACTGCCGTATCAGCTGATGGAAATCCTGGACCACGAAATACTTGATGCACTCGATTAAAATCCTCCAGTGTATGGCATTCCTTGGTGAAAGAACACCTTGTATTTCACATAATTACAAACGAATGTCTAGCAAATGCTGCGTGACTATCGCGCGTATTCCAGCGTCCTTCACCCCAACCCGGCCCTGGTTTAGATGGGGTAGCGTGCTGTCCTGGATTCTGGCTCCTTTTCAAAGGCTTGCTAATGGCAGCTATTATTCCAGGATTTCCATTCAGCTGCAGAGCTCCCCCAGCAAAGGTCTTACCCTGCAGGACACCTGGTAATGATTCAAAAGAATGTGAAGTGGCTGGGTCATCTCGAAGCACGAATTTCCTTGAACCAAACAGTTCAGGTTTCTGAGTGGCAATGATCTGAGGTGATTCTATGGGGTCAGATGCCACAGAGGTGACTGAGGGTGAAACCAACTCCATGTCTGTGGTGACAAACAAACGGTCAACAAACGAAAAAAAAAAGGCATAAAACAAAACAAACAGCGCATGCAAGGTAAACACAGAGCAGCGTTAAGTGCCAACTTAGTTGATGTGGTCAGTAAGCAGTGGGTTAGTTCACTTAGAACAAAGCACGGTTTTTAAATATGCACAATACTGATCAGATTTTCATTAGGACAATTTGTCACTATAATATTTTCAGTGACCCAGCCTAATATGTTATTGCACAGGCCTGGTCCCCCACCTAGTATTTAACTGCTCCTAAAATCAACATACGTTAGTTGGGTAGCAAATATGTTACACTTCTCTGCTAACAGTACCAGACACCTTGTCAGTAGCAAGAGAAAAGATTAGGCAGTCTGTCTTCGTTTAATGACTACGTTGGCATAGTGCAAAAAGGGCTGAAGAGGTGCGGAAGGGAGAAAAGGAGCCGGATGGGAAGCCATGCAGAAGATGCACATACACGGGGGGGTGGGAATGCTGCTGGTGTCAGTAGAGATGGACCGTATCGCGCTTGGTATGCAATGAGGCAGTTCGCCCACCTGCTGCTACAGTTATGATGGCCAAGAGATGGGCGACCAATGGTTGAAGATGGAGTGGAGAGGGCAGAAACAGACTCAACTTAAGGAAAGAAATCAATTGGGGGGAAAAAAGTAAAACTAACCAGATGTTGGATCACCAAATGATTTGTAATCTGGCGAGGATGTAGTTGCCAAAAATTCTAAAAGAATTAAAGGAACACGAAATCAGTATAAAGTAAACAAAAAAAAGCTCAAAACTAAAAGCCTGAAAACCCAACAGCATTTTTATTTTAAAATTCAAAAGTAATTATGCGTCACATAGCATATTCTTTTGCAAAGCCGGTTGGGTACACCAGAAAAGGATTTTTTTTTAAACTAGAAACCATTTACTTGAAATAGGTCATCCTTGTGAGTCTGCTGATAGCTTTGCATGGCATGTTATGAGTAATTACTATGATGTTAGTTGTAAATTAGGTGCATAAAGGGTTCCACAAAAAAATGTGCCAGGGAGTTCCTAGGGCATCTCTGCAAGGTAAAGCATGGTTTGACTCTCACCGTGACAGTCACCCAGCTGTGCTGTATTGCCATACTCCACATCTTGTTCATAACCTGAGCTGCTTAGAGGAAACAAGATATTAAAATATTAGGGGACTGTATCACAGATGTGTTCTCTTTCAAATACTGGGCACAGTGATGAAGCAACGGGACTTTAATATAGCTGTTTTTACGGCAGTTGAAAGGAGCGAGGTCTCCAGAATAAATCCAGAAGGAACTTACAGCCCACCAGGCTGGATCTTCTCACAGGAGCCATGAGTTGTCCAAGCACAGTAGGGGTCCCGCGATGCGATACAAGACCTGAATTGGCAATATCAGGTAAAACTCGTGGTTACTTTAGAAAGAGGGAGTTTTGGAATCTCTCATCACGGAAAAGCAGCATCAGTTATGATGAAGCTCAGTGGACTCACTTATGACATGAGCTATGGCGTCCGCAGCGGCTAAGGGGCAGTCGGATGACGCAGCTGGAGAACGCCACAAAGATGCCGTGGTTCTCTTTATCAAGATGCAGAGAGAGAATGTGTCGGTCATCCTCGCTGTTTGACAGGCACCTAGACAAAGGGAGAGTAAAGAGAGCGACTAAGGCAGGATATTAATCATCCTGTGGGATTCCTTGTGGTAAATGTCCATCAACGGGCAGAAGTTCTGTTTAGCAGTATCTAACACACAGTTTACATGCACATCTAAGAAAATTTGAATTATTGTATTAGTCCAACTGAAATTGTACTAATTTGAATTTCTCAAAGTCAAACTGACACCCAGATAACGCAATTGGGAGTCGATTCACTCCTATATGTATGCAGTCGGACTCAAACTGTACAATGTACAGCACATACAAAATGTACAGCGCTGTAAAGCTGTCTATTCCACTGCTCAACTAAAAGCCGTTTTTCTACCGCACCAGGTACCGTACTTTTTGAAGGTGCCAAAAGTACAGTACATAAAGATGGTGGTTTTCCACTGGTGTAAAAACTGGTACCGACGCCGCATGACATCATAACACAAGGCGGGTATTTTGTACTGAATTTGAAAAACGACTGTAGTGGGACTGGACGACGTGCGATATTAGTACCAATATGGCATGGTATGCACATTCAATTCTTACATTGCTAGACAGATTACGATCCGATTTTTTTTCTTGCCTTCAGTTTGGTACCGAAATTATAGCGCAGGGAGTTTGAGTCTCAATGGAAGAAAAAAAACGTAGCAAGCTTTTGCATGAGCGCTGCATGCGTTCTTCGAGACAGTCATAATCATTCTCATCCTTGCTGTTTAAATCAAATTTTGCACGAACCCATCTAGAAGTATGCTGAACACCTTTTTTGTTTTATAAATGCCACAATATTTATTACAACAAAATCACATTGCAGTATTTGAAAAGTTTCCAATACCTTTCCGTCATAGTATATTATACAAAACTTTATTTCTTGTTCTGCAATCCTGATCTTGTTGTATCTGATCTTCTGACCAGACTGCAATGATAGCTTGTCACTTCACTTGTCCACGCATCCATTATTTATTTATTTTATTTATTTTTACGTCTGTGACGTAACAGGTCAACTGGAAAAAGCCCAATACTAACAAGCTGAAAGGGGCCATATCACCATGGAGTCGGACATACTTCAGTCAATAAGTCGATTCCTCTCCCATACATGTATACTGGGACAAGGACAGTAGTCCGATTAAATGGCGTAGTTGAGCTGTAACCTTAGCTCGACTTAGCTGTGCATGTAAACGTACTGACACATGCGTTGCCCATTCTTGACACCATTTCGACAATGTGCAGGAAGTGCCAGCATACTTTGCTCGGTTGAAGACATCAATCTCCTCCAGAAGCACACTGCTGTTCAGTGAGAATGTGGAGGACTTCGCCAGGACCTTCAGGAGGATGCCAGCTTCGGAGCCGATAAAAACCACGGTGTAGTTATGATGGAGCCCAGCAGAGTTGTCGACTGCTAAAGCAGTCATCCTGTACCTACAAACAGCCTTTTGTTAGCTCTTCCAAATGATGTATTAACTCCAAGAAATTTAGTGTCACAGTCTTCCTGCTGGAACAGAGGGGTTTACTGACCTGACACGGGTTTTGGTGAACCAGGGCTCGTCCCTGACTGACGGCACAGCGGAATCCATCAAAGGATGGGATTTGATGAAAAGCAGAGTTTCATCTGGAAAGTCGATGGAGGATTTGTAAGCTTCGGCTGGCCCTCGTCCCGCACAACAGCCTGGCCTGAGGGGAGCACAAGAAGGGATGCATTTACTTTTAGGTCCTTGCGGCCTTTTGGTGTTAGCAGACTACTAAGGGCAGTCTGGGGTTAAACTAAGAGTTTCAGTGCCCAGACCACAAAAAAACTGTTTCGTATTAGTGTTTTATCTACCGTGGCTTTGGTAGTCTCTCCTCAGGAAAAGCTGTCCAGACTGAGTCAGGTGTCTTCTGTTCTTTAAATCTCCCCCGAAAGACCTTCTCTATATCAGCCATGGAAAACGCACAAACTGCTGATCCTGGGATACTGCATTTATAAGATAAAGAAAGTGAAAATTCAAATGATGGATACATGCAGGCTTTAAAATGATTTCTACAGAACCAATTAGCTGCTGAATATCATATTTTAAAGCAGCGTATCCCAACCCAGTCCTCGGGGACCCCAGACAGTCCATGTTTTTGCTTCCCCTCAGCTCCTAGCACACGTGTACCAGGTATTCGATGTTCCTGATTGGCTGGGAGAGAGCAAAAACGTGGACTGTTTGGGGTCCCCGGGGAATGGGTTGGAAAACACTGCTTTTAAAGGTAGGATGCACAGTGCTGGTACCTGTTCAGCTGTGTGGTGAAGACACCAACCACTGTGGGGACCCCATTTATATCTATTATATCTGTAATGGACTGCAGGACATCAAAGTAGAAGAAGGATTCTCCCGGGACAGAACAATTCAGGCGGGCCTTCACGAAGGAGGTCCAGTGCTTCTCCAGGACTCGCTGGGATCCACCCACGTCATTCTTGCATATGCGTGCCACACGGGAGAAGACAGCCTTCAAAGCCAGAGGAAAATGAGAGTGGAGGTGGACTGTCAGGATCTTCCAGCTTTGGAATAATCAATTAAGCAGAGAGGCCAATCCTACCAACATCACTGGGTCTCTCTGGTTTGACAGTCCGGGCGGCGTCACTGGCTTGTGCCACACCTCAGAGCTAAGTACTAATGAAACACTGGTGCTCTAATTTGCTAAACGAGTTGGGTTAAAGCAAAGGAAGACACTACGGCTTTAAGGCCTTAAATTAACCGTGTGCAACAAGTTTAATAATTCAACACAGCAAATCTCCACCCCTGTGCAGGTACTGTTCAGAGCATTAGCTAGACTGAAATATTTATTGGTCTGTGGTTAAGAGAGAGTGCTTAAAACCACCTGGCAATTTCCTCAGTGATCTATTGGTAAATTTCAACCAGACTGCAGTAAGTGGAGTGCATATTAATACCTGTTGGGGACAATCTGTTATCACTGAACAGAGGGTTGTGAAAAAGGCTGAAGTAGGCATACAAAACTTGTGTTTGTGGTTGTACTTTAGAGGCATGTAATAAATTTTATACGACAGTACCAGGTTGATGTGTTTTGGCGTTTTACGGACAACATTCAACACGTACCTTTCCCAGGCTGTTGTGCTCTGTTGCTATTTCTCTGAAGAAGAAGTAAACGTAATGCCCATAGTCTACAGCGTGTAAGAAGTGTGGTTCTGAAAAACAGTGTTTAGTTTCAGCTTTGTTTCAAACAGGAAAATGCACATAAGGAATATTAACCTGCAAGGTAAAACAGTCTCAACTTTGAGGTACGATTACGTGTCTAAGCTTTCCCAGGCTGTAATCTGAGGTTTAGCGATATAAATTTCAAAAATGAGTAAGAGGACCATCTCGGCACAGTCTGTCCTGCAGCACCTTACCTTTTAACCACTTGGAGTCATACTTGATGGTCCTGAGGGCTGAGCCGTCCCCCATGCTGCGGTAGATCACTGCGTCAATGGGCAGGTAGTCGGCCACTGTGGCTGAGTATAACTTCCCTTCTAAGACAACACGTGGGAGAGGTCATGGCATTACTTAAGTGGAACACTGAGTTGTGTCTGCTACAATGGGCCTTCAAAAGACGATACAACAACTGCGTATTTACTAGCTTTGACACTATGAGGCTGTGGTTGCTATGGCCACTGCTGTGCTCTGATCATTGTAATAAAATGATGATTAATGCCTGCGGTGGGGGCCAAGCCCCTCACAGAGTCTCCAGCATTTTTATCCCAGACCCCCACGATCCTTGAAAGAGCCATTCATCATGCTGACTTATTATTTGGTGGGCTTTTCATACCAGCAAATAGTGCAACGTTGGTCTGCTTGGCATCAAATGGGCATCTTGCCAAGCCACTGATTTCTTCGCCATCAAACTCCAGGTTGTCTAGCTGAAGGACAAAGAGAGGCAGGAAGCATGATTAAGCGACGGGTTCCCCAGTTTGCGGGGGGACGGCGCGCACACACACACACGCGCACGCGCACACACAATTATAATGTTAAGGCTGAGCCGCAGACTTACTCTGTAGTATCTGCACATAGGGTTAAAGCCATTTGTGCCACAGATGAACACTAGGTCTTCGTTTCGGGGAACTAACACTTTGATGAAATTATGGCACTCGTCCTGAGAGGTGAACATGGAGACAAAGGAAAGGAAGGAATATCATAAAGTCATAGGGAGCAAAGCAGGTTCAGCGCCGCCTAGTCGGAGCAGGAGAGCGGGTCAGTGGCTGAGAACCTTACCCGGTGTTTGCCCTTCATAGCACAGGTTTCTCGGTCTGCCTGGCCTGACCGCCATGTCAGTTTCTGCTTGGGGGGGGAGAAAAAAAAAAAAACTACTTGGTTTCTGCTACATGTCCAATCTAGTCACAAGCTCATTATGGATCATTTCTGTGATTTAATTGGAAATTTCTTAGATATGGGTTAATAGGTAGCAATGTCTGCACTTACCCTGTAGGGGATAATCTCATTCCTGTAGGACTCTCGTAGACTTACTAAATAAACCTGGTCTCTGTCGAAAGAAAAATTCAGGGCGAAGCGTAAAAAAGGGCTTCTTAATACAAAAACCTGAAAAGAACTAATGGTTCTGAACACGGGTATAATAGGCGTAAACATTACAGCACAGAAGTACCAAAGCCCAATATAATTAAGAGGTCTCTCAAAGATTTACCTGCCAGCAATGAAAAGTGTGTCTTGAATTTTTGTCATCAACTGAAAGTCTAGCCTGTGCAAAGATTCGTTCCCAATGGGCCGTCCTCGGAATACTGGATACTGTCTGGAATCTGTGAAACAGATCAGCAGATGCATTATGCGCCTTGATGGGGTAGCTTATGAAAACATTACAGGCTACATTACATTGCAGACTAAGGCAGTTGACTTTAATATATGACAAACATAATAGCTTTAACAATGTCAGGTAATGAATGATGACAGGAATCAGGCTGCTAAGCTCACGGTGGTCATTATTTTCATGGGTGTCATCAACCAGTTTAACTGATCACCCATTGGTTACTTTACTGGTTCCCCTTGGATCAGTTTAGGGATAGACATCATAAGGCTGATTTCCCCCACCACTGTTCTCAAGACGCATGATGTCGAAGACCATGTTGGTAACACCCTGCACACTCTCATTCTGTTATTGTAAATGTGCGCAAATACACATTAAATTAGTCCACATCAATTTGTCTGCACCTTTGTTAAACCATACTTAGTTGCTTTTAGCTAGTAGGGCCATTTTATAAATAGTTTTATTCTGACTTTTCACTTGAGCAGCAATATACAAAGCAAAGGGTTTGAGCTTGGAAATGTGGGCTGAATGGTGGAGAGCAGCTTGGGTACCTGTGGCCTACAGGGAGAACTTACAGTGGTAGTCTATAGAGTCAATGGGAATGTCATCTTCAGGAAAGCTGATTGCCCAAAGGCATGAGGTCATCAGTGACACCAGACAGGGTAGGAGGAGTCCGCTGGGGCTCATGGTCAACACAGAGAGAGCGGAGGCTTCCTGTTTCGGGGGAAATGCGGACGTTACCTGCAAAACACAGAGGCAGCACAAAGCATTCAGCATCTGTGCTATGTTTGCCTACATTGGCCTGACCTGCCGATCACCTCTGAAAGCTGTTCCATGTGCTACACGCAGCACAAATCGGGGCACTGGTTTCACTTGCCATGTTGAGCGGTTCTAATTTTATGCCAGGTTTCCCGTGTCATGAGCTGGCAAACATATATTGTTACAGCTGTGCTGTGCTACCCTGGAAGAGCGAGGGAGCCGGTGACACGGCCCCCTGTGAATACTGTGCAGACGCACAGATACACGTCAGCATACACGACGTCATCTAATCTGCCAGTACCCTTCCTAAAAACCCATCTCTCTCCTGAGGGTCTTTGTGTAATATGGCTTACACTGCAGCAACAGCGATGACAACACCGCCACAATGGACAAGGGCTGATCGCAAACCTAGAGGATCCCCTGTAGCATGAGTGTCTCTATCTGGCCTGCAAGGGTTAACAAACATGTCATGTTGGGCTGTGCCATGTTCTGAGGGTAACGGCAACTGGAGGCTAACCGTACGCATATTAATGAATGTTGTACAGTAAAATATTTATGAGGCAAACAAATTATTCATGTGGGCAGAGTCTGGATAGATATAAACAATTTACAGGGAGACAACAAACAGCTCATGAAATGGATTAGCCAGTGGGAAGCAGAGCAGCGGATAGAACCCTGGCATACTGTTTGATGAAAGCTTCCCCCCTCTACAGCCACACATCAGCATTGACAATTTTTCAATTAGTCCCAATGCACACCTGCTCCACACTTATGAGCGACATTGACTGCTGATCCATTTAGAGTTTTGACAGATTGTGGCGGCAGACACAGCAGCGAGGGATATTATAGATTTAACTGAAGCATTAACTGCTCTTCATCGTGTCGGATGCAACAGCGAGCATTCTGGGATGAGTAAGTCAAAGGGGTCATCCTGCTGGAAGTGGTACTGCACCCCCCTGGGTGACCATCCCACCCCCCCTTCATTTATAATTCAAATTTGGAAGTCGTTTTTCAGAAAAGTACACACCCACGTTTTAACACACTGAGGACAGGAAATGGTGCCACAACAGCCGTTGCTACAGATTTAAATGAAGCCAAACCATTTTTTAAAAAACAGCCATGATACTAAAAGGTTAGGTGCTGCCCGCTGTATATACATTCCCCCCAGGGGATATTTTATACAGCATTAATTATTAAAGACACATTAAGGCTTTGATTTATAGGTGTTGCTGATTCAGGGTGGATCTGAGAAAGAAGTGGAGAAAAATGTTATCTAAAGTATTTATTCTATATTGCCAGTCACCACACAACAAAAGAAATGGTATTATAGCATACAGCAATATGTCCTTCGGCCCCCTCTGTACCCAAGTCTCTGAAAATCCTAGGATGGATCTAGTATCATGCAACACATCCCCATTTAGAATTTACCCGCACACTAACTATAAAAACCGTTTTGTAATTATGACAGGGGTTTCCGTATACAGAGCTCGCGGTATTTTTCAGCTGGCGATGATGGGGAGAGGTGAGGTGGTGAGAAAAGCAATGCAGCCTTCAAAGTCCTAGTGGAAATTTGCTGGTTTTCTACACTGTCCGGTTTGTTGCCCTAAATCCTTCGCCTGCATCAAAGGGGCTTCTGAAGTCTGTGTTATGTGAACTACTGCAATAAGAAAACAAGCCAACGCTCGTGCACATTTCATACCTTGTCACAACACGCTACACTGCCAGCAGCAGTACTGCTAAACGGCAACGTGAAATCTGATAAACAAACAGTGTTTGGGGGTTTGTTTTGTGATGCAATACAAAAATTGAGGCACTGGCGTTTATTCCACACAGATTTATCAAGAGTTAGAATCTGGGACGTTTGCAACTAGGGTGAACTTCTGTAGATTGTGGCAGCATCCCTACTCCTCTGCTTGCGTAGTAAGAACGTGTGATCTTGCAGTATTTGCGTACGGATTACACCGGCGTTTGTTTTCTGTCAAAGAGACGGAGGGCTGAAGCTCTGCCGCCGGCGGCATTACGCCCTCCCGTAGACGTGGGAACGCGAGGTACGGAAGAAGGCGCGGTGCTATGGCTTTTATAGGCGCAGTTTGCACTTTAATGATCCACGAAACCCCATCGCCGCAGCTGTGATGTCCGGCTCCCCCTCGACCATTATCCTCCGCCGGCAGGTCGGGACGATAGAAACTTCATGTTCCGGGTTTTAAGTTTAGTTACCGAGGACTGCCGCGTACTGTCCGCATGAATAAAGCGCGGCCGGCTGCCGCGTTAACACTCCACCGACTACGGCTGCCTCGCTTATCCGCAAGATTGCAGATACCGTTTGGATATGGAGGGGAACTTTGCTCCGGTGCTGTAAAAAATGCAAGTCTTGTCAGGTTAACAATAGACGGAGCAAACTAATAATTGCAATAAATATAACACAACTCACGTTGTGTACATGCTTTTAATAAAAATTCCGTTTTTAACAAAAACGTACATGACCTCTGTACCCTTCGTACTATTTATATGGCTGTCAAACAGGTATCGGTCCAAGAACTGCGTCGTCGGAAATGTATAATAAGGTATTTAGAGTTCGTTACGCATTAACATTATGTGCATAATAGGAAAAAGTACACGTAAATATTACAGAAAATGACTACTGATTTTAGTCGCAACTGTCTTAAAATTTTTATCTGCATATGCTTGTAAGCACGGAAAATACCTTGCTGTATATTTAGAATGCAAGTAGCAGAAAGAGTGGCTGTGAAAGTGACAAAGGGCAATTATCCGACGAGCAAAGTGAAGCTACTGCTCCTGCGAGACGTCGGGAACGGGCCAAGAGTGATGCAATAGCAAACTGGACCGACATCTACTGCTTTAAACGCATCAAAACGTTAAGGCACAATTCTATGCTTTTTCATATATAGGTAATTATATTCCCAGCGATCACACATGTAAAATGTATGTGCGAGAGCTGAGTTGACAAAAACTAGGTATGGCCACCCAGATATGATGGATATCGCCCAACACGCCAGTAAGTACTTAGCGAAAACGAATATAATGGCTGTACTGTATTTTCTTATGTTGTTATGCGGTTTAAAATATCTCCGGGAGAGTTAATATTTGCGATGGCGTAATGTTTAAAGATAAAATTACAGAATTTATTTTATACCCGTGCTTGAAATTATACACCATATGATTCGGGACAGGGGAAGGATGATAAACTTGGTATCATTTATAAGCAAAAACACTCTATAATACATGTAAAATTATAAATAGTAAACTATATCGAGTCATGATACAGCGTCCAAGCATAACTAAAATTGACTTACATGTACAGGACGTCCAATTGATATACAAAACAAAAACAGTAGGAACCCACCTGGAGGTTTCCAAACATTCATGAAATCTAACACCGGCTCGTCCACAGCTATTCCGCAGCATTTCCTATTTTTATGAATCCGTTCAATTTCGCGTAAAAATCTTGAGAATCAATCCTTTGTCCCGGGGTTTCTTCGCTTGTGTCTTTATCCAGCACAAGTCAACTTCAACAATGATTCCGATGCCAAGAAAGACAAAAATTTCCTCCTGAGTAGTCCATCTATCCGGTCTCGCGTTAAAGCTTTCTGATCGTTAAAGCTGAAGACCGATCTTACGGCGTAACTGTGCCCCAATCCCACTGACTTTATCGTCCTTTTCGTAAATAAGTTCACCACTCCAGTATCAGAGAGAAAAACGCATAGGAGAGGTGTGCACTCTTGTACAATGAGCTATATCAGTTGAAATAAATCATGATGTTTCACTACATAATTTAGGCATTTCACATGTTTTGCAAGTGAAAGTACTACATGCCTGGATATAGCGTGCATAAAAATAGCTCATCCAGCGCTATTTTTGTACTTCACAGAGTCGCTAGATGAGTTGGCTGTACTGTATTCTACACTGGCAGGCGGAATCTTTTCCCTTTCGGCTTTCCTCCTTGGTTAAAACAATGCAATTTTCTCAGCACGTAACTCACCTCATCGGAACAGAAATTGTGGTCGTTTTATATCCTCGGGTATCGCAAGAAAAATCCAAGATGCGAACTCTCCCAACTTCTCGCAGTGCGAACTCCACCAGCGCAAAAACAAACTGATACCCTGCAAGGGTGTAATACGATCTATTCTGAGTCGCTCCATGGAGAGAGTCGCCCTGCCGCCTACCAATAAGCGGTGCTCTGCTCTACATCCCTCCTCCAACCATTTCTTCATCGCTTTCTCCTGAGAGGTGGGTTCGGGCAGTGCTGCTTTCATTCTCAATATTTACAGCATGGACGGCAGATCAAAACGATCGTCTATCATTTCATTTTACACCTAGAAGCAGCTACGTCAAAAAATAGAGTCCGCGGTTGCAATGATTTGCAATCGTTCCAAAGGACCCACGTTGTTCGGTTATAAATATCTTGAGATGTAACCTTTACCTTGATCAGCGCAACCAAACAAGCAGGGTCTGCAAGCTGTTAAATATGGACAGTTATTCGATTATACCATAGTACTGTAATGTGAATCACGGTTTTATTTTTAGACAGAACATTTGTTCTTCAAAAGGAATATGCCTTATTTGATTTCCACTTAAGTGGACTTAAATACTGCCAATTGTTTTTTCATAAATAACGCTAAACTATAAAGGTATTGTGTGTCCCTTGCTATGGGCCGAGAAATCTGGATCAGTTGGACGCCAGTACGGTAGAAAGGTTGCAGACTAATCTCGTTAAACGTAATTGACTGCGATGTGGAAGCCGCGCGTGCAAAGGAAGGAAACCGTCCGCCAACTGGCACCTGCGTGCGGGGACCTATTGTTTGCATAAGATTAAGCATTTATCTCGTGGTTAACCCCGTAACAAAGCAATTGCTATTTGTATTTGTTCGATACGAGGCAACGAAAATGAAAGATAAAGAGAAATAGTAAGTGGTCATAATTTCATTTGCACGTTGGTTCACCCGCACAAAGCATCTTATTAAAAGATTTCTTGCTGAGTTCGTTCCTTTTAAATATTAATAACGTTGATATAAGTTCTGTCCCTGCGACCTTACCGGTAAGGCACTTGGATTAAAGAAGGGCAGAGGCCCTGCGTAGGCATTTGTCAGCACTGTCCAGCATCCCCACCTTGTTGGTGGAAATGACATCATTATGCCTGCATGTCTGCCCAAAGACTGGATATTTGAAAAATGGCACGGCTGTGTGGTTATCCTCTGGTGAACTGGCACCTTTCCCTGGATGTGTCCGTGATTATACAAGACGCTCGCTTGTCAGTGACCACTAGCTTGGAAATGATAAAGTAAAAGAAAAAGGTAATTTCCTTAAATTGTCCCAGATTCTTTCATTATTGTACTTTGAATGAAGGTGAGGTGTCAACAGTAATTTTTTTTCCTCTTTGGCACTCCTTAATGAGAAGCATACAAATGACCTTTTAAGACTGCAATCCAAACTACGGTCCTTTGCCTCTCCTGCATTCTTGCTCACTTGTGTAGATCTTGACTTGTGTGTCAAGCCGTTCTCACTCGGTACAGGGTAGAACCTACTGGGGACACTGGGATATTCGTGACCGTTAACATTCAGAGCCTGCCGATTTGCACCTTAGCGACTAAGCCAGCTTCCAGATGTGTGAACCTTCCAGTGAATCCAGTCTCAAACCCGTAACGACAAGGGGAAGTCTAATTAGCGTTAAGGAAGAGAAAACCAGTGCAATGGCTTTAATTGCTATGCTGCACACAGCTTGTACAAGTGAGATGTAGTCAGTTAGCAGGCGTGTTCTTTTAGGCGAGATGAATGACTGTTGAGAGGGTCCTGTGTATTGACACGGCATGGTAAGAGAGGGGTATTGGTGAATCTAGTCTCTCATTTGCCTCCTGAGGCAGAGAGACCAGTCTGTTTCCCGGCTACATGCAGAACTGGCATGCTTCAGCCTGATTTGCGGACAGGAATATCTCCGCAGATGGTCAAGCCACGGAGCCCCTGCCGCCTTGTACACTTCTGTGACAAATGGGGGACGAGTGCTGGTGTTGTGCAGAAACAGACATTTAATCTGTCAGTTGATTCTTTTGTGGGGGGGGAGGGGTGATTATGATAAAATGTCACTCTAAAACCTACGTATATGTTTAATTGCTGATGATTTTACATAAAATTCAACTTTGATCAAAGTTGGAAGCCGCCTTGTCTATTAAATATATAGATTTAACCTAATTCTTGATATCTCTATGGAATAAACCACCATCTGGTCTAATGAACGAGAAAGAAAGTCACCATCACTTAAACCTGGGCACGTTTAATGTTATGGAGGGGTCTTGGCTGCAGGTGTTATTACATTAGTCCCCCCCAAAGTGGACGGGGAAGCGCAGGCACGTCTGAAAGGGCTGCCGTGTCATTCCTCTCTGCTATCTGGCTATTCTTCTGGAGGATCTTCAAGAGTGGCTGTGGCCCTGAGGCTTCTGGGGGTAATTATTTCAGGAGGTTTGTGATCCTCTGCAATACTGTCTGTTAGTCTCGTGTGAGAAAATGTGCAGCCTTTATGTATGAAATCAAGATGCTTTCTTCTCCCCCAGTATATAATGAGAGCCATGACCGGAAGGCATTCTGGTGGCATGGGGAGGCAGTGGAAGCCGATCAGTCCAGTCATCCATTACTCTGACAGAAATCAAATTAGCTGTCATTTATCTAGTCAATATTTTACACAGCACTACTATGCAGTCTGTCTGTTTATATACGTAATTGATGGGGTACACTCTCAGGCATTTCATGACAATTACTTTCTTATTTAGTCATGGAAATGAATTGAGGATTAATTATTTTCCCCAGTAATTGCCCAGCCAAGAGGATCATAATTTGTGGAGGGAAAGATGGGATTCTTTTTTAAATAGTTTTTTTAGTGTTTACAACTAACATCAGATAAATATGGAGTAATTCCTGTATGAAAAAATATCATCTGAGTGAAACATTATCTAGTAATTCATGGCACCATTTTCAAGTTACTAGCAAGTAATCAGTTACATCATGGTGTGAGCGTGTGTGGTACCTGTAAGCAGGAAATATTGCCTGCGCTGCAATTGATAGGCGTTACTATTAGTTGTAGTTGTTGCCGTTAAGAAACAGCTAAAACTTCAGTGGGATCCTGCATATCTCAAGTGGTTCATGTACTTTATGCAGTTACTCTATATATGGTTTTGGAAATGACTTTTCTCCAAAATAAATGATACAATGCATAAAGGTCGTAAAGATGCATTGAGGCGTCGTGATGAATTGATTATTAAGGTGGTGATTTCATTGCATTGTTATTTAACGTCAGAATCAATTTTTTGGGGCAAAATAAAGATACTTCTGGGTTGCTACACGAAGGTGCTGCAGGTTGGCGCGCAAATTAGTGCCACCCACTTGCAGCTTTCCACAACAAAAGATGGCAGGGAAGGTTCATTTATTTTTATAAGGAAAGCACTGCTTGGTCATCTTAGCACTACAGTGGTGATATTTGCACCACGACACTTTGGGGAAACTAGCCAGCATTGTGGCGTCGAACGCTGTCATTCATAATCTTTGAGCTGCGATGCTTTTGGTAAACAACTATCATTTATACCACAATAAAATACTTTTTGCTAGCTACGGCACCAATAATCAAGACTCTGAGGTAGCTTCTAACTAGTCAAATAAAAAGTAATGTTAGATTTAGAGATGCATGCTATTGTTTAACGTATCGATATTGGCCGATTTATTCGTTAAAAACAAGATGTCGGCATTGATCTGATGGGCTGATCTTGGCCGATATTTAAACTTTACCAGTATTTCAAGGTAGAGACACCAGAGACAGAGGCATAGCTACTAAAATAATGCCGCTGATTGTACTATCAGCCATTTTATGTAGTGGAGGTGACTGATTTCTTTTGCACATTCACCATTTGGCTCATGTCGTTTGTAATTAATTATTAAATCTGGCCCACAGATTGATCTTTTGTTTTCCACAGAATCAAAAACAATGTAACGTAATTCTGCGAAATTTGCTCCTGCAAGCTCAGTGAGTCTCACTGTAGCCCCTCCCCTCACCTCCATGAGGTAGTGCTTCATTTAATCTGTTTGTTCTGTTTTTTCTGTGCGGTTCAGCACTTGGCCTTTTTGACTATTTACACTGGCTTGTTCTCCCGGTTTAATAATAACAATAAAAATGAATTCTGTGATTTCACTTTCTTTGTATTCCATAAATAGTGTGTAATTAAGTTGCCATGGTAATATCTTTCCAGTGGGGTTAAAAAGCTCTGAATTTAGGTAATCAGAATACCTGATCAATTTTATTTGTATAATGCATTTTCACAGTATTACATTGTCTCAAAGCACTTTACAATATTCTTGGCCAAATCCCCCAGTGAACCAGCCAGAGGCAACAGTGGCAAGGAAAATCTCCTCAGTAGGAAGAAACTTTGGGAGGAACCAGACTCAAAGGGGGAGCCCAACCTCCAGGGACTGGCAGAAGAAGTCAAATGAAAAAAAAAAATCCAGATTTATACAGTTCAGATTTTAAGATTCAAGTGTAAATGCGGAGGGCAGGCAGGTGATGGTGCTGCTTCTGGTGGCATGGCAGCAAGGGGAGGTGGCAGAGATCCACAGGCGGGAGGGTAAGCAATCGAATTGTGATACAAATTAAAGATTGATGATGCATTGAATAATTTCTTCAATAACCAAAATCGAATCAAAATGCCTCGGGGCCCACAATTTACAACCCTACAATGGAGTTGAATTTCTGTATGTGTCTATTGCAGACATTAGCAGCGTGTGTGTATAGATATGGATGCTTCCCCTTTCTTTGGGGCCGCAGACAGAAGGACAGGTGCAGATTACACTTGTGTTGACCGGACCCCTGAGCTGCACTGGGTATAGGGCCAGTGTGACAGTGTCAGACCGCCTGCGCAGCACATGCCCTCCCAGAGCAACTGTGATTTGCCCATGTAGATGAACGCGACCACGTCGCCTTGCTGGGCCAGAGTGGCCCCACCCTGCCGAAGTCAATGCTCGCTCCTCAAACGGCACACTGGGTAGGGTCTGCTCCCAGATAAGTGCCTCATGGATATGGGCCTTGGCAACATCAGGCCTTCCAAAGCCCCTTTATCCCAGTGCTTTTTGTCCGAGTTTTCAGAGAAGTCCCTAATGTACAGCGTGTAGGCTTTTACTCGGGCAGAAACTCACAATAATAGAGGCTATCAACCTAATTATTTTGACATGGGAAAAAGTTTGTTTTCACAGATTTACTGTTACCATGGTTTTGTCAAAGAACTTTTTGCCTGTGATTTTGAGCGCTTACTACAGTAGCCATATGCACGGGGTCTCTTTGGTTTAACAGCAATCCAATAAAGGAAAATTAAAGGCGTTACTCAAAAATACAATTTTAGAAATCGCACTGCTGGTGGCTGAGCTCTTGTTCCGGCCGTGGGTAGTTGACTGTGAGACAGCTGCCCTTCCTGTTGGCTAGGAGGTCTGACGCTTCCCAGGGATTAACATTCACAGACTTTTCTGAATGCCTGTGACTTTGGACAGGTGCGAACAGCAGTGCCTTCAGAACAAAAAGCTGCAGACTCAATGTCTAGGATGAGTATTGCAAGCACTGGAATTTATGAGTAATTTATATGCATCTTCTTGTCCATTAAAAATCCACCCCTGCCTTTTCCCCAGGACACACATCAGAGCCAGCAATGACACATTAAACCAGGTGCTAGGACCCAAATACAGCAGGTCCTCGCCCAAAGTTTTTGACCCCTACTCACATGCTTACAGTTTCTCAGGACAATAAATGCTGTTCCCATTATGTAGAACTGCAACAAGAATGCAGGGTGTTCTGTAAGCTTTGCAGATGGGTAGATGGGTCCTTTTTATTGCATAGATACTGGGGGAGCCAGGAACAGCTGGAGAGTGTAATCCTGTCTCAACAGGTCACACCGTTCGACAAGCTGCGGCAAGTTTTTATCGTAAGATTCCTAATTAAGCGAGACCAATAGGGAAATCAATTAATCCGGTATCAGGGAGGGTTAAAAAAAAAAACATGAATGCTTTCCTCTACAACAGTTTGTCTTTTTACTAGCTGCAATGTGTTTAAACTAGCCTCAAGCTTTAAACATATAAATTTATTATGTTTTATATAATGCGTACAGTGAGCCAAGCATAATGTCAAGGGAGATTTAAACAGAAGCAGCAGTCAGCACTGAGGTTTCTGGCTTTATGTTAAGGCATGGAACGAAATGTGTCCTTCATTAAAACGTCGCCTGTTATTGAACCGCCAACTTCCTAACTGGACAGTGTGAAAACGGTACGTTTTTAAAATGAAGTCTTTAGGAAACCTGACACTGCAGGTAACTGTGATGCAATGGTAACAGAAATGAAAACACTGTGTATTTTATGGTAAACGGCTTTTGGAAAATGTGTTTTAGTGTGGTTTGTAGATGAAAGAAATCAAGAGGGTCTGTTATAGTCATAACCCACATTTTAATTATTTCAGACCCTACTGGCAAATGAGGAGCCACCTTCCTTAACAGCCTAGTGCCCGTGAAATTGGGGCAGTGTCAGGGAATACGAAAGCCTAGGGGGCAGTGGGGGCGTAATTGCGCTGAATGATCATGAAGTGCATTCCTGAAAAACCACACTTCTATTAACAAACCCCTGTTGGCTGATGGTTTGGCTGGGCAACATCAAAGGAGATGAAAGGATGCGTATGATAGGTACGAGCTTCTCGCAAGCTCAATATGTGATCACTTAGATCTACAGTTAATCGTGCTCTGAATAGTGCACGTCATTGACGAACATGGTTTTCACACTCCTTATGCGGACAAACAAACCTTTTTGTTGTTTACACCAATGAGAATATAACCAGACAAACTGAAATGCAGGGATCCCCTGAACTGGGCTGGGGTTGTATAAAATCTAGTTATAGAAGACAGAGGAATCATTGCTGAAAAACCTCTGGCACTGCCAAAGCAATTGCAGTTATTGTAATCCTATCATTGTTTTGATTGCCTGCACAGGTCCAGTTCGGGAACCTAATCACAGAGCTAGTCAAAGCTTTCTTTGCAGCTCAGGTGAGACTCATAGTTTCCTGTAAGTCGCTCTTCCTGGAAGAAGAGTGATAATCTTTAGAATTAGGGGTTAGAGTGATGGTTATTGTTCAAATTAAAGCATTGATATGCCTTAGCTGCAGACCTGAGAGACGCCGAGATCCAACGAGAGCGGGGAGATGAGCAGCTAAATTAGGTGATGTGGTGCCACCTTGGACAGATCAATTTCCACATTCAATGGATCTCAGAGGCTGTTCCCAGCCTGGGTGAATATTATCGTGAACGATGACTGCATAAGAAATGAGTTGAGAATTTGATACATATTCAGTGAGGGAAAAATGTTAAATTAATGTACGTGCGGAGACATCTGTTCCATTTCATCAGTTCCGGCCTGAATTAACAGTTTCCCCAATCAGCAGCATCGCATAAGTCCAGCCTTGGTCTTTTATATCTTTGAAATGAAGTGTCATGCTGTACATGCGGCTGAACTGATAAAAGCATTCAGTGTTATAATGGCTGCCATAGCCCGTATTCTGTCTTATTTCTGTCATGTCATTCAGTTACATAGAAATATAGGTTCTAGAATGGTTACCTATACATAAGAGAAGACACTGCTATGTCATTATTCCATTTCCCAGTAGAAGGTAGTAACATGGTTCTTGGTAAGTCTCTTTCTGAAGTAACAGTCTTGGCAGAATTCTGCATTGTGGGGTTGAGGGAGTAGTATGCACGGTGCACGCCATTAAACTCACCCTGTGAGTAGTTTAGGTTGAGCTGTATCAAATGTCAATAGAGTGGCATTTCGGCAGCTGTTGAAAAGAAAGGGTGGTTTTACTGAGCCTTAACAGATCACGGGTTCTTCTTAGGGGTTTCTGCTGAATCATCATACTGTTCAAGGTGCTTTAATTAGGTTGAGAAGTATTAGGCTCTAGGTTTCTACAGCATTGATTTGTTTTATTTCCAGAGTTTTTTTTTTTTTAATTAATTTTACAATGTGAAGTACAATTTCGCTGAAAACATGGAGAGACTCAGGTCAGCTAAGAAAGATGAAACACATGTAGTGAATGAAGAAGGGTTATGAGGGGCAAAGGCATTATAATAGTGTGGGGTGGGCGCCGGGGGGGGGGGCAGAGCAGCCTGATCTCCGAAGCTATAGAAGGACAGAGGAAGGGGGCGCACCGAAAGCTTCATGACTTCTAACAAAGGCCACATGGACAGTTCACATCCATGACCAGATCTGTTTTTAACTCATTCACATGCTAATTGATGTCAAATTGATTTAACGATGGGCCAGCATCCCGGAAAGGCACATACACGCACGCCCGCCTTCCAGGCTGGCTTCAAATGGCCTTTATGATACGAATGATGAGTTATTTGATCTGTTAGCAGCAGTAGTGAAATGAGAAGGTAGTATTTTATTCATTAGTGTGTCTTTGTGTGATGAATGTGCCTTTTTGGGAGCACTGTAAACATTCAGAAGCAGCCGATTATAGTGCCACAGCAGCTCCGACATCGGCTTGGCGCAATGGCTCACTGATTTCGACAGGCTACAGGCAGGCTCCAGCTTGCGTGCTAGAAGTCTAACACACTTTTTCTCTCTTTTCTTATTTGGCTAAGTGATCCAAGTGAGTGGCATTCTAAGCTGTTTATATGAAATTGCCAGAATAAACTAAAATCTGAGTGTGGCATATATTTGGCTGCCTCTTCAGTCTGTCAGCCGCCATGCCTCGCAGGCTCTTCGGAAGCTTACACTGAAGCATGAAGCACCCTTCCCCGCATCTGTAACGTGAGGATCAGGGCTTCACTTTCACCCTTTGAAGCTAAAATTCTCCCGAAGCACTACAAGCCTTTTAAAATCTTTTTTTTTTTTTGTTGTTGTTTTCCTAGTTGAAATGCATTGTACCTTTTAAAGTAATCATCTTTCAAATATGGCCCATAATTCAGACATCTCTATCATAAAATGAGAATTTTTCTGCTTCAAGTTTCATTACAGGCATCTGTTCCAGTCTCCTAGAAGAATTTGCCTAATTTACTTTGTAATATATTTCTGTCATTATACCGAATTTCTGGCAGTTGTGTAAAATGAGCAGAGCTAGGCAGCAAAGGCTCAGAGGGCAGACGTACAAGTTCAGTGTCCAGGGTCCTGCTGAGTGCTTGCTGATTTTTTTTTGGGGGTAAAAACTGGTTTATTTGTGATTAAAATTACACGGGTACCAAGTACATCACTAAGTATAAGGGAAGGATTTGGTTAAATAAACAACCCTGGGTTACTCAGCGAACTAAATGCGCTGAATTAATTACGGCATACAGGACGTTACTGAAACCTTGAAAAATAAAGGGTCATATTAGGAAACTGAAAACGCGAAAACTATCATTTCTGGCTTTTATTTAATTCATACAGTAATGTTCTAATAAGAAGGTTGCTGAAATTTAAAAGTTATCCCTTGTAAATTTGCGCTATAAGGGAAGGCTTGTGCACCCGCACACACACACACACACACACACTGCCAGAGAAACACACACACATTGTCTGGGGCTTATTTCCTACAAGCAGCTATTTTTGTGCTTTTGTGTGCAGGGTCTTGGGCTGAATGGACGCCTTTATGCCTTCTGTGCCAAAGTAAAGCATAACACCCTTTGTGGGGGGTGGGGAGAAGTTAGTTATTGAGTTCAGCTGAGAGGAGAGCTTGTCTTGTGATTTCGGGTCTGGGTGGAGAGTTCAGTGGCCTGGTAGTAACCCTCATGTACCACCCTTACCTGCTTCTCACCGAGTCGGCTGTTTACAGCGCGTATCCGGGGGCAGGTGGCCCCTGTGACACTGCAGTGGGGATATAATGCTGCGGTATCTGCTGGCAGCCAGTTACTGGTCACACCGCTGTAGAAACATGTTTGTTTCCTTTTGTTCCAGCATGAATAGTGCCTGAGATTCAGCCGTTTGATGCAGTGTTTAGGACATACAGTATGGCATAGAGAGACTTCATTCATCCCAGTGGGGAAATTCTCTCTTCGCCTGCCTAATCTCGCTCTTCAAGAGACACGCAGGCGCACATGCAGGTGAGAGCAAGCTTGGGGGTCACAGTGCAGGGTCAGCCAATGTGCAGTGACCCTGGAGCTGGGGGTTATGGGTCGTGCTCAGAGGGCTGCAGGCAGCATCAGTCTGCCAGCCCTGGGATTCAATACGGTAACCTTGCGAACACGGGCACAGCCCCAGTCCTCATGTTACCGACACGCGGACGGGAGCATCAAGCTTCACAGCATAAGCTCATCTGCAAGGGATAGTCACTTCTTAAGCTAATTAGCTGAGCACAGTGTAATTCGCTTGCAGTGTTATTTAAAGACATTTTAACCAGAGGTGGAAAGTTCAGGTCCAGAAAGTAGAAATCCAGACCAAGGTCTTGTTACAACCAACCAGTTAAGTAATCTGTGACTGTGACTCTTCATACTCAACTGGTAGGTTGAAACAAAACCTTGGTCTGGATTTGTACTTTCTGGAACTGAACTTTCCACCTCTAATTTTAACATTTATTTTTGATTTTTGAGAATAAATTAAGGCTAATGCAGGAACCCGCAGGGTGTGCTTCAAAACACTGACAGGCTCCAATGTGTCACAAAGATGAGACACTCACCATTCTTATTTGCAGGTAGACCCTAGAATGACACATTCTGATTTCCAGACAAAGACATTAAAAATATTAGGTGTTTGTGGTAAAAGCGAACCCAGACTTGTGCGTGTGATTCACAGTGTATGTCTGTGTCGGGGAGATTCGCCCCTGGCTGGGACGGAGGAGAGGGGCCAGACCGAAGACACAGTTTGAAGTCGTCAGGCTGTATTTGATGTGGTCACCAGTGCTCAGCAGATTAAGGACCTGGTCGGACTGCTCCTCGGCTACAGCTGCAAGCTTCTAACAAAGTCTCTGCTGGAATAAAGGGCAGAGAGGAAAAACAAAGCGCTGGAAGCCATTGAAAGGGAAGGCAGCAAACTTGCAGGGTGTGGGGAGGGAACGTTTAGACAGACACTTGGTGACTCAGTTCACACACCTGTGCCTGCATGTGCATCATGGCTTGTGAGGCAGGGCTTCCCATATGCCCACTTGGCCAATTCGGCTGTTTCATGTTTGTTTATTTTTTACTTGGCCGCAGTAATGCAGCACCCTGTCTTTCTGGTAATGCTACCTTTCAAGGGGGTCTCGGCCTCTACCCTGTCTCCATTTGTTTATGCAGCTCAAATAAAGGTGTGAACCCCGCTACCTTATACATCATGTCTAACACAAACATCACCGGGAGGCGATTTTGTGTCAGGAGTAAAAACGCGGTCATCAGTAATTAAAGTGATGTCAATTAATGTGTTGAATTTCATGATTTGAGTTTCAGAGTTGTGAACAGAAGGAAAGAAGTTATATCTGGATGACTGATAAAAATGTTTTTTATTTTTTTTTGCCCCCATTTATTTTGCTTCAGCGCGTTATGTGGGAATCCCCCCCGACTGGCCGCTTTTCAGTGGGGGGGGGTGCCCCTCATTTAATGTGTGCTGACACTCTGACATCATCTGCTGAGTTCTTTATCTGGGACCTGTTGTGTCCACAGGACAGAATTATGGTGGACGCCAGCCACCACTGCAACTCCAGCAGAACACCAGCACCCCAAAGACCCTTTAACCTCAGACAAAGTGACTTTGATTTCCATGTGAAAAGAAAGAGGCAGTTTGTCTTTATGGGCTGTTTGCTCACGCTGCACCAATCCCTCCCTTGGAAGCTGAACGTCCCCTACAGATGGTCCTGTATGGGAATTACTCCTATGCGGCTGGTCAAACAATTACTGCACTCCCCTGTGATTTGTATTTGGGTGGATGTTTTAAATATGTCCTTTTTTGTCAAAAGTCAAAGGGCAGCCCATAAGGGAATCGCACTAGCGAACCCATCTGGTTTGCGGTCGTGCGTCACTCGAAGGGCCTATCAGATGCGCCAATTCTTGTGCTGCACTAATGGCTGTGTGTAATTGGCCCTGGGACTGGAAATCGATGCTTCCTGTGCAAAGGTTTTTTTGGCTCGCTGTGCATATGCATTTTGGAAAAGCCTGCTTGGAACAGGGTTAATTGGCCGGGGAGCCAAAGTGGGACACGAGGAAACGCCGCTCCCTTCGTTTTGTACTTTGTGAAAGTGTCTGCACTGTCAACATGGTACTGTGATTTAACACCGAGTGAATATGGATTAACTTTTAAGACACAAACCAAGAATTTTCTTCTGGTAAAGTTTCTGGGGAGCCATACAGTAAGTGGTATTTCCTGACAGATCCACCCATTTGCTATGAGCCTTTTGCAGGGTTGCCAGCGTGAGACTCACGCTGTCAGACTCGCACGCTCACGCAAGAAATCTTAAGGCAAATATATATTATCCCATTATACACCTACAATCAGCTACATCAAAAGCGCTGGGGCAGTTTGCAAAAACCTACAGACTAATTACAAGGTGATGAAACTTTTACATACATGTAAATGCGTGTGCATGTGTGTGCAGACTTGTCTCGAATTGAAAATCTCGCTCCAGCCAGCTCACCAAAGTTGGCAACCCTGCTTGTGTCCTCTCTTGTCCAGCCCCTCCTCCATGTACTAGGAGCCCAGGCAAAGTTTCTCAGAGGATAACTGCAGACTCTACTTATTGTAAAGGTGCAATCCAAGGATTGCTTTTATAGAATGCATCTAACCTGACTCAGTGGTGTGTGTTTGCCAGACATAACCATGGCAGGATTCAAGGTGGGTAATCGGTCAAAGTGACACTGTGAGGGACACTCCAACTGCAGCAGAAACCCAGAGCGCATCTAGATGTACATCTTTGCTAAGGAAAGGGCTTTTGTTATTAGGTGATTGTCATGTTGAAATCTGTTCATGTTATATGCAAAGAGTCCTGAAACTGTTTCTGCTGATTAAGGAAGAGGCATAAATTCCTCTGGGGGAATGAGTCACGCTCAAATTAGATCAAGCAAGGACGTGCAAATCAGAATAAATTGTGTACCACACCTGACGGTAAGGCGGGGCCGCAGTTAGCAGTGCCCGCTCACGTCATGTCGTGCGTGCTAGTCTGCATTCCCAGCTTCCCCTTATCTGTGAGCAGGAATCACCTGACCAGAGCCACAAGAAAGCAGCACAACACCTGGATGTGTTCTTTGCCTTATTCCTGTTTATGAATCAGCTTGTGCTGTATTGACATGTACCTTTTATGACATGTACGTGTCTAAGTCCCATTCAGGCTGTTCCCCTGCTTCATGCTTTAGGCTTCCTGGAATGGGTCTTTATTTTTGCCAGCCTGATTTAACTCATAAACCGGTGAGGCCTTCACATAGCTTTGTATGGGCATTGTACTGTAAGTCAGAGGGCTAAGCCTCGGTGCCTGTGGTCGGAAGGTTGCCGGTTTGAGTCCAACCTGGCTGGAATAGTCACATCTGTGGCCCCTTGAGCGAGGCCCTTAACCCTGAGCTCCATGGCTGCCACTGCAGGCGGCTGCCCTTCACTGCCAAGCTTGCTCTCGTCTGCATGTGTGTCATAGAGAGTAAGGGGGAGTAGGCGATGAGAGAATTTCTCTCTGGTGATCAATAAAGTGTCGTCATTATTATTATTATTTTATTATTGGGGCGGCATGGTGGTGCAGTGGTTAGCACTGTTGCCTCACAACTTTGGGACCCCGGTTCGAATCCCCGCCTGGGTCACGTGTGTGGAGTTTGCATGTTCTCCCCATGTCGTCGTGGGGTTTCCTCCGGGTA
>JAODJX010000007.1:7587507-7597793 GCA_026776945.1 Isichthys henryi
ATCTTGAAGGAACATGCCCCCACACATATAAACCCACCCATTTCAACCCCCACCCCCATATGTACACACACACACACACACACACACATCTACAGGCCCCCCTGGAGAAATACACCCGCACACATTATAATATAAACATAATGCACATGCATAAACACACACACACACACACGCACATTTCCTTGCCTGGGGGGCGGGGGGGCTGTAGGTGTCTGTGTGTGTGTGTGTGTGTTTATGCATGTGGATTATGTTCATATTATAATGTGGGGACCAAATACCCCCACAATGTAATAAAAACCTGTTATTTTGACATTGCAGGATTGTGGAGACCATTTTGCAGGTCCCCACAAAGATCAATCAAAAAATTAAAAATGTCAAAAGTCTCATATTTTCTTTGATTACACATGGTAAAGGTTAGGGCTGGGTGGGGGTTAGGGGTATTGTGCTGGGATTAGAGTTTTCTCCATAGAAATGAATGGAGAGTCCCCACAAAGATATAATTATAAACTTGTGTGTGTGTGTGTGTATGAGAGAGAGAGAGAGAGAGAGAGCGTGAGTGACATGTGCGTGCGTGTGTGTGTGTGTGTGCGCGTGCATCGGGGAGGGGGTTTGTGTGTGGAGGTGTGTTTGTCGAGGGAGGGGGCTGTAGATATGTGTGTGTGCATAGGGGAGGAGGTGTGAGTGGGTTAATATGTGTGGTGGTGTGTTTCTCGTGGGGGGGAGGGGTAGATGTGTATGCATATGGGGGTGGGTGCTGTGGTGGGGGTCTCTGTGTACAGATGGATAGCAGGTAGGATGGGCAGCGGCTACTTGTGATAATAGCAGCCAGACTCAGGAAACGCTTTATTTGGGGAGGGGTCAGCTGTTATATGAGCAGGCTTGGACAGTCCTGTTAGCATCAGTATACAGAAAAAAATCCCCCGACTCTCCTCTGTACAGTATTCTGCCGTGAAAGAGCCTGTGACTCTCTGACCAGCCCTTTGTTCTTCCAAGCAACTGTTTCAATGCCCCACTCAAATCCAACTGTTCTTTAAGGGAGTTGCTTTTCCCAGCAAGTGTGTGGCTCTTCCACAGGAGGCCAAGCTGCAGTTGTATCCTTACATCTTAAAACAAAAAAAATCCCACTCCAGCGTATATTGAAATTAATCCATGCAGCTGTCTTCTGTCCTGTCTTGAATCAAAATGTGTTTTCATTGCGGATGAGTGTTCCGTGGGCTGAAAAAATGACACGTTCGTCTCTCCATGTCTGTTCGGAATGGCGAATCCAAGATGCACATTTGCCGTGCATGCCTGAGACATCGACACGATTTCGGTTTTCCTAGTTCGATAATGTAATTTGGCGAAGGTGTTTGAATAATGTGATTTTGCTCTTCTGGTGTTTCATTATTTAGATGAAAATAGCACAAGTAACCTTCCTTCAGGAAGAGAACATTTCCTGCTGCATAACTAGATTATGTAAGGAGGCAGACTGTCTGAGGAAAGAGCTTTTAACCTTGGGCGATGAAGGTGCATAGCTCCTGGGGCTTCACATCTTTATCATTCTCTGTCCGGGAGCGCTTCCTCTATGGCTCTTTGATTGGGTCATATAATTCTGCATTCCATTTGAGCTGGGAAGTCGAAATTTCAACTGGAACACCCCCTGAAGTTGGAATTCCAACTTGGAAAGTTGTAGGAACTTCTGCATCCCCTCCTGACCTCAGAATTCAAGATGGCTGCCGCCTCCATCAACAGAAGTGAAAGCTGTAGTTATATACTGTGTGTTAGCACTCATGTTTTATTTGTGTCTCATTAAATCGGTTGTACACACAGAGCTGTCCAACCGCTATCTGTGGACGTGTTGCTGCGGTGTTTGGATGTGCATAATGCATTATTACCAACTGCTGTCGCCAGCAATGGCTAGCAATGAACCTGACTAAAACTGGGAGTTTCAGAAAGCCGGATTTCTTGCTTAGCCGAATAACTTGTGGGATTTAAGGTAGTCTGGGTGAAATGCAAGTGAAAGGAAATAAAGGCCATTTAAACTGGGGCATCTTAAATACAACAAGTTATCCAGCTAAGCAAGAAATCCTGTTTTTTGAAACAGGTCCCTAGTATTGCTAAATGACTTTCCCACTTGCTGTACTGCAACGCGGTTAATTCGGGTGTGACGTCATTGTCGGCTTCCAGCATCTGCAGTAAATGGAACACAGCATAATTGCTGCAGGTCTCATTCCACCGCAGCCTACAGTGGTCCAGTACAGATATGCGAGTCCCTCAGAAGCAGCATTCAGGGGACTAGTGGTTCATCCCGGATGCAGTTCCATCACTTCAGTTACATGCATATAAACAGTGATGCCCGAGCGGTGCCAACCCGTGCCTGTCTGTGCCGCTCACGTCACATAGTCACGCTCTCGTGGAGTTCGAGTCTTTCCTCGGCACAGTTGTTTTCTTCCCAGGAGATTAATTAGATGACAATCCGATGGAACATGTGTACTTCTCTAGTGCCACTAATTAACATCGTATTATTTTTGTGTACTTTAGTTGATTTTTTTTTTTCTTCTTTAGCGTTGCGTGTGTTTGATTCTGTCTGCATGCTCACTTCTCCGTTTGCCCTGAATTGACTTGTGAGTGCTGTGTTTTTTCCCGTTCTGCTAAAAGCATCCACTCGCTCTCTTCGTTTCAGCCGTTGCGCTACGTGGCCCATAATGACTAATGATGTCATTACTCCAGACGGTCCAGAGAGATGGCTGTGCTGTGTTGAATAACGCAAAGATACTTACTTTAGCACTGAGCTGTTTCAGTCCTTAACCCTTTCCTGTCGCCAGCCTGTGTCCATATCCCCAGCAAATGTGTTTTGAAGAAGAAGAGAACGTGCAAACTCCATACACTTGGAGCTGTGGCAGAGACTCAAACCCCATTCCAGAGGTGTGAGGTGACAGTGTGAACCACTGTGCCTCCCCTTTAATTGGCTGATTTTCACCCAGAATAGCATTTCACATTTAGTCATAACTTCTACAGATGTCAGATTTCCAACCAATAAAAAACAAACAGAAAGGGTGATGCTTAGAAAATCAGGTTATTCCTAATATTCACCTTCAAATGGATGTGTGGGCAGGTTCCTGCCATGTGACCAGCACCCATCAATAGAGCGACGGCTGAGACGTTAGTCAGTTTAGCACCTTCCAGGAGCCAGCGACTCACACTTTGACCAGCTTCAAAAACCTCATCCCCTTTCTTCTCTGTTTTGACACGTGTCTGCTGTTCTGCAGGGCACTGCGCAGTCTAACTTCTCTTTTCATTTGTCTGCAGGACAATGCTCTTTCTGCTTATCTGCGGGCACATATGTAGGACGAGAATCAGGCTGCACAGATAGCCTGGCTGGTCCTCAAATTCCCTTTTGGAGATTTGCCTCTAAAGGCCAGTTCTTTGAGGATTATTTGTTGCATTACAACAGCCACCCCACGCCGGTGTTCCTGCCGCATGACATTTAGCTAATCGGCTGGCCGCGTCTCAGTTAATGCAGCTAGAGCTGGACCCGCCATTCCCGCTCTGCTGGTACACACCGGCATTTCCACAGACCCCGTAAGCCCTGGCTGCCTCACTTTCAGCAGGGGAGTCCCCTCGCTCTGTGAGGGAGCTGTTTTAAAAGCCTCTTGTGGTTCTTTAGCCGACGTTTGGCATGTAGGTTGCTTTGTCAAGATAAAAGCACAGGTGCAGCATCTGTCCACCCCAGTGTCTTCTGATTATGCTATTTAAGTAACACTGGTAAGTGGGTATTTGACTAATGCAATGTCCTGTAAAGTTTATAGCCAGTATAATTTATTCATCCACTAAGGGTGAAACGATATACTCAGCCCACAAGACGAGACACGATATTGGGTTCACGAAACGAGACGATATTTTAACAATATTTTAAGTAAAACTTCAAAGAGGAAATATATTACTGGAAAGCAGCCTTGATTAATTCGAAAGACAAAAAATGCTAAATAATGCAGATTTAACAGCTGCGATCTGCACCTCTTGTCTCCCAGCTGATATCAGCAAACCTTTGCCCCCACCCCCAATATCACGGCCTCTGGAAATGCCACCAGCTACAGAAAGAATCCAGGCGAGGGCCACTCCATCCCGGCCTGCACCCCTGGGCTGATTTAAAGATTTAAAAGTGTCTGGGGCATCTACTATACTATGGCAATTTTGTCAGATGCAGACATACTTACAGCAGCTGATTTGCAGCGCCTTCGTGAGACCGCTTTTCACTCCGACGAGAAATCTCGTCATGTTGTAATATCGCGAGATCTTGTGACACCCCCTACCACCCACCCATTTTCCGTAGTTACTTGTCATATGCAGGGTCGAGGGGGGTTTGGTCTCTATCCCAGAGGCTACAGGCACAAGGCAGGGAACAACCCAGGATGGGGCGCCAACCCATCACAGGGCGTGCGTGCACACACACACACACACACACACGCACACACGCACACACACACACGCACACACACACGCACGCACACACACACACACACACCATTCACTTGCTCACGCACACCATTATTTAGCTTAAACAGTGTTTTTTTTTTCTTTTTGATAAACATAGAAGAATTGGCTTCTGATATATATCAGAGTTGTACCAATTAAGTACTCTTTATAAGTCTGGAGGGTAATAGGAGGACATTTGTTAGGACATGCAGTGTCCTTAAATTCTGGAAGTATCACAAGCCTGTTTAGAATGATGAAGTGGAGAGTTAAAGAGCACGTCAACTGCCTGGACCGACAGTATTATTCCTTAAGAAATTCAGAAATGAAAGAAAATGTTTCTGGTAAATTGTTACACTTGTTTTTTTCCCTTTTTATTTTGTGTTCATTTTCGGTGGCATTTGCCCCTGATGTGGTTCTGGAACAAAAACTCCAATCAGAAAAATTTATTTTATTAATGTTATTTTGTGACCCAGTCCCACTAAACCGTTTCTCAAGTTTTCTTATGAAACCCACAGAAATATAGAGAGACACAAAAGACCCCAGCATGCACCAAACACACGTCTCCATGTTCCATTATGAACTTAAGGCTCAATTAACTCTAGCACGCTCCTACAATAATTATGTTGCTATGCGAAGTCACCTGCCATGCGCCTTTGTGGTCACTTTGAACCCGGAGTAGGTGTGAGAGTTAAGGGGAACTGAGTGAATGGCAGCTGTTTGGTGGCATCTCCTAAGGATGGGTGTTGCTTTACTAGGAGCTTTTCACAGTGAGCCGGGAATTCAGCTTCTGCATCCTTTTAATGGAAATCTGACTATCAAGAGGTCCATCTGCAGAGTAATTGATGGTGGTTCTGGAGAGAAGCCCCGGACAGGGTTCTTGTGGTTGATGGATCGAAGAGTGGACAAAAACACGCGGTGAAATCCATCCAGAGATTGATGGAGAGCTATTTTCGGGGTAGTCTCCAGTAATGAAGTGCTTGAACGTGAAAGTGTCTGGAGCACAGTGCGTACAGAACAAGCAAACTCGCACCTTGGGAGTCAATTCTTTAGCTCTGGAAATGATAGGTGGAAAAAGTCAACAAGAAAAATGAAAATTTCGTGATATATTTTCGTGGAAACATAGGTGATGCTGTCATTTAAAGCTAATTATCCTGTTTTGTTGCAGTTGCTCGGTCTTTTTCTTAGAAACGAATTTTGAGGGAATACAGAACATGTGAACCATTAGCAACGGGTTGCTACCCTTGTTTTAATGTTGACTGTCTGTGCTTGTTAGGTAACTAACAAGGTAACTGCTCATGTCTCCATTAATGGAGCCTTCTGACTCTGCTACAGATCATGCACTTGTTTACCAGAATCAATGTGCAGGCATACGGGCTGGAGGAAGCGAATAACCAGGCCTGAGTCCCAAAGGGAATAAAAGTACTTTTTTTGCAAAAATTCTCGCTGTGGATTCCCACAAGAGCACAGCACACCAGGGGACAGAGCTGCTTCCACTACTTGCAGAGGAGAGATAGAGAGAGAGAGAGAGAGAGAGAGAGGGGGAGGGAGGGAACATTCTAAGGGGGCATCAGCACGATGGCCACCGACGTATTGTCCAAGTTTCCAACTCTAGAAAGGATGCTCATCAACAGACACGTGGGGGGGCTTCATCACGCCAACCCACATTAGCCACCCTCTCTACCGGCCCTCAAGCATGACACTCACATGCTTTATTAATTGGATGGGCAAAGTGGGCGGAGCCTCCGAAACACCAAGCCCTGGCACGGAGAACAAAGGAGCACGAGGCGAGGGTTAGCAATGAAAGGGGAGTCAAAGGGAGCCTCTTAAGACCTTCTTTTTGGCAGAGTGTGGGACAGAGTCCGGTGCAGCAGACAGCCACATCCATCTCCCCAGACAGCAATTCGCAAGAGCTGTCATTGCAGTTCGACAAAAGAAGAAAAACCATCATTCACTGCCAAATACAAGACACATGTTCAGCCTGCGCTGTGTAGGGAAATCTTACCTCAAACCGAAGGCGTTTGCTCTTACTAAACTCTATCAACCTGTCTGCGGCTCCTGCAGGCGGGACACCGGGGCTGAAGTCGCCTCTCTGATTCCTTTCAGTTTCTAGTCAGCCTGAACCATTATTGCGACACCAATCACTGGTAGCCCAGCCGTCTGCGGTGCTGTTCTTTATGATGAAATATTGCCTGTGCTTTCAGGAGATCGGGCTTTTTCAGCTTCAGGAGGGCTTTAAATTATTCAGCCAGTCTGCGGTCTTTGTAATTAGACTCTACTGGGGCACTGCCAGGACCTGAGCTCCGAAGCCAGAGGAAACAAGGGGGGAACGAGGAGCACGCAGCCGCCTTCAGTCGCAACTTAATAACTTTTCTCTCCCTAAGCGAAGACGCAGAGACAAAGGCTGGCGGGACACACACGCGCCGATCAGGCATCCAAGAGCGCGTACGGGAGCCTGCTGAGTTGGCACCTCCACACTGTCCCCGTCTTAGAGGAATCACTGGCAGTTTTATCGAAAACTAGGTGAAATTCATGACTCTCCAGAAGCCCCTTAGGTGCTGGAGACTGAGAAACGACTGCCGCCATCCTCTCCTGCATCTCCCGCCTTCATTCGCCCCCCTCCTTTCTCCATACAAATCCCAGGCAGACCCCCACGAACGTGGACCACCAGGACACCAAGGAGACCCCCCTCCTGTGGACATCAACGAGAGCCGAGCGAGTCGCAGGCACCTCCGGAGCGAGCAGACGGAGCACGAGAAAAGCCAGACTTACTTCTCAGATAGTCGCCACCGGAAACCAGCGAGCGGGGCTGGGCGAATGTGCTGGTGGGAGGGGGGGGTGTTCACAGAAGCGGTCTCCCCAGAGATGTGGACTGGACCCTTTTGTGTCTCTCGTGTGCCTCCGTAGGTTCCTGCGTGGATTTGGGACCCGTTTGCACGATTCTTGGCGGGTGTTGTTCTGAGTGGATAGAAACAGGCTCTACCCATTTCTTAAACTCCGGGGAGTTGAGCGCGCACCCCCACCCCCCACCACTGCCCCCTCCCCGGCATATACCAACTCCCAAATTACAACGCGACATTGTTTAGCTGTCGCCAAATAATATTCTGTCTCCTTCTCTGCGATTGAAAATGGCTTTTTTTTTCAGCAGAGCTTATGTGTTCTGTGCTGATAAGCATTTTTTGATTTCACCCAGACAATTGTGATTTCGTGATGCAAACTCATCTCTGTCATCATTCATACTTTGTAAACAAAAACACTGATAAACAAAAGCCGCAGAAAATAGACACACCTGTCGATACTGAGGGATAACAAGTCTATTTGCATTCATTTGCTTTGTCGGACTCTGATGTGATATTGGATTTTTCTTTTTTTTTTTGCATATTTTGTCGGTTTTCCTCAACAGCTCGAGGTACTTTGAAAAGGTCACTTCACTCTGTAATTTTGTAAAACCTGACTCTAATCCTCTATCCTGTTAGACGTCCCAGTTGAGATCCAAGCAGGTGGTAATATGTGAGGTTCTGTGCGAGACTCACACCTCCGCCTGCAGCTGCTTGCCTTCCGTTTCAAATGCTGCCACGTCTGTTTTAATCTCTGTTTACGGGGGATGTTTTTTCATCCAACAGCATTATGATGTTCTTGTTAGGGCAGGTTTTTAAATGGCTTTTTAAATGACAGCCTATATAGGATGCAAGTGATTTTCCAACAATACTCGCCACCTTGTCTTTCCACCATTTTTTATATCTGAAGAGGTAGGACGGTAGTTACGATCCATCCAGGGGCTCTAAGACAGACCATACTGAACATCATTCACATGTGCCTGCAGTTTGAAAAGATGTGATGGTGTTAATGACAGAAACGTCCCACATGGTGCCACCTTCACAGCTTTTGTAACATAACCTCGATGAACCGAAGCCGGTCGAATTTGACTGGGCCTCCACCAGCTGGGTGTTTTCTGCACAGTCTAGGCTGTGGATTCTGCTTGAGGGGGCCCCTCCCAGCCTGTGAATGGTGGCAGACAGAAGTGGGCTGCCGATGTCAGTGATGCGAGGTCCATTATCATCCCCTCCCCCGCCAGAAAGCCCAGGGGTGCAGGCCGGGATGGAGTGGCCCTCGCCTGGATTCTTTCTGCAGCTACTGGCATTTCCAGAGGCCGTGATATTGCGGGTGGGGGGCAAAGGTTTGCTGATATCAGCCGGGAGACTGAGGTACAGATCGAAACCCTCACCAAGAATTCATACTCTTCCCATGCTGACAGCTGCTGGCCTGGGTCTCAGCCATACTGTCAGCAGGCCCGGAGGCGGGCATAGCCAGCGTGTTCTGGGACCTCCTGTCGGAACCGTAAAGTTCATTAGCGGTCGAGGGGTTTGGCTGTTTGCACACACATGAAAGGACTCAGCGGACTGCGGTCTATCATAACAATGGCTGTCTGCTCTGTAGGGTTATTAATAGCTCAGTCTCAGTGTATCGTCCTACGGGGGCCGTGGTGGAGGAGGGAAACTAGCCCCATTTAAATAAATCCTGTCATTTGTATGCAGTAAAACGCATTAATGATTTTAGGGCAGACCTCTGCTCCTTTCACATTGATGGTCGGCCTTGTCTCCAATGGCAGCACATCACTGCAGGCATTACGTGCGACCTCCTTCCGTGGGTTCAGACCACCGCAGATCCAAACCCCCCCAGACCCCAACACGTCACCCCGTGCCTCCGCCCCCCCCCTCAGTCTGCTCCTACGGGTGCTCCCTCCATCCTATCTCCAGCCTTCTTTCTTTTCCCGCGCGGTTGTCCGCCAGGCGCTGAGGATGAAAAAAGGATCAGCGGCGCTAACTAGCGCACTGTTTGGTGATCCGTCATCCGGCTGGGCGAGTTAAGCGCGGCTATTCGTTAGCCGGCTGACAACGCCACGTCTGAATGAGGCATGAGCTACCTGCCTGCGCATAGCAAACATATATTATGTCAGCTGCGATTTATGGAAACCATTTGCGTTCGTTTACTTTGCCCAGCTTCCGTTGTTTATCTCACGATGACTTTCATTTTCTATGCTTCTTAATATAGATTTACAGCAAATACATGCATGTTCTTTTAATAAATTAAATTGTGACTTTTTAAATAATATTGTGCTTGTAATGAAATCAAGCATAATAAATCTACTTGGTGTTTACATTTGTTTTGCGATATAATTAATGACTTGATAGCATGTGCTGTGATGAGCCTTTAACCATGTAGCTGGTGTCAGTTGACAGTATTATATTTTATCCGCGCCCAGGTCAGTTAAAATGGTGTTTTAACTACATATTTTTTAACCACGTTTTGAGGAAACGTACTGAATTGTGCCACTAGTGCGCAATGTTCTGTAATTTTAAGTCAAGCAGACGGGTGCGGTGGGCGGAGCTTCTGGAATATAGGTGAGGGAGGATGGGGGGGGCACATGAGAGTCATTCAGTGTGATGAGTGAGGTGGTCTGGCGGACCTGTGCCGTCTCGCTGGGTGCTGCTGCAGCCCTGGCACAACCTCACTTCTCACGAGTATTTCAACAGGGAGCATTGGGTCGGCATCTGTGAGGCATCACCCCTGCTGAGGGGGGAGAGCGCTGGGGCTGGACTGGGTGCCGGTGGGGCCTCCAACATCCACCTACAGATGACCCCCCCATAGTGACGCATTTGCGTCTGATGACTGTCTACCACGGCCTATTGTTCTTCGTCAATACTCCCCCCGGCCCCCCCCCCCCCCCGCCGCGCGGGGGGGGGCGCCCCCCCCCAACCCTGGCCTCTACCGTTTCGCCGGCTCATTGTCCATGATTTCAAGGCGACCAATCCTGTAGTGAGTCTCTCACGCCT